>BPLS01022930.1:0-19612 GCA_019656275.1 Rhododendron kiyosumense
GAACGGTACCGGGATACAGCCCGGTACCGGTACGTACCATTCCAGTAGTGAAAACGGTACGCTGACCGGTACGGTATTGACAACTTTGATCGACCCTACCCAATGGTACCCTATCCTATAATAAAAAAGTGCACCCTAAAATCTTATAAAAGTACTTAAACCCTAGAATAACCTATCCTACTCTAGGGTGTACTAGAATGGACTTTAGACCTTTCAAAATAAAATTAATAGGTGGACTTATGGACTATGAAGTTCACATAATAGATCTAAAACTAATTTTCTACTTTTTATATTATTAACTAGATTAGATGTTCTCCTATTCTTCTTTAATTAATATATCGATGTTTTCCATATCCTCTCTTTTTCAACAGGAACGTCATGATCCTTCCCTCTTACCGAGGCCCAAAAAAAAAAAAAAAAACACGTCATGCTCATTCCATTGGATACCCAAGACATTTTCTTCCCCAAACCCTGTATAAATACGTACCCGACATACATATCACTTATTTCTCACACCACTCATCATGGCTTCATTACCCCCATCTCTATCCTCCCTCCTCTTTCTTACCCTAGCTTTGATTCTCGTTTCTATTTCTCCCGCATTATCCACGCCACGTCAAGCTCTTGATGATCATCAGGATCAACTGATGAAAACTGGTTTCAAAATTACTCTAAACAGCATTGATTCGGATGGAAGCTTCACTAAATCTGAGCGTTTTTACCGGGCGGTCAAACGTTCCAATCAAAGGCTCCAAAAGTTCAATGAAATGGTTTTGACAGGTAAACATCCAAAACTCAGGACCATGGTTTATGCAGGAGAGGGCGAATGCATCATGAACTTTTCGATAGGGACCCCGCCGAAGTCCTACTCCAGTGTAATGGATACCGGCAGCGACCTCATATGGACTCAATGCCAGCCTTGTCTGGAGTGTGTTTCTCACCCGTGCCATTGTTCGATCCAAAGAAATCCTCATCTTTTTCAAATGAGTCATGCTCCAGCAAATTTTGCCTAGACCTACTACCACTATCAAATTGCAACCGTTACATGGGGGTTGTGTATATCTACGAATATGGAGCTGGTATAACTTCGGGTTTTTTGGGCACTGATACCTTTACTTTTGGGAAGGACGTCTCCGTGCCGAAAATAACGTTAATTTGGTTGTGGTCTAACGTTAATTTGGTTGTCGTCTATTTCAATTCGGAGTGGGGTTTGCCACCGATGTGATAGGCAAGGCCCTGGTAGGCCTTGGACGCGGACCCTTGTCACTCATCTTCCAATGGGGAGAGACCGAGTTTTCATACCCATCCGTCGCTTTTTAAATGTCCCCGTTCGTAATTCTAATTTATTAAAAAGATATCATTATTACACATTTTACATCAATTTCTACCTCAATTTTCCCTCTTTACGTTATATGGAGATATTATCATTAGATTTTTGTTCACTAATTTTTCAAAATGGAATATACTTTTATAAGAATAAAATAGAAAATTCACAAATTTTTACCCACTAATTTCACAGAATAGACATTTATTGAGGGACAGCTCAAAATGGAATATTGAACTCTAAAAAAAGGGACGGAGGAAGTATTGTTTAACTTCTTTTGGTGAAACTAAATCCAGTACCCTTTTGGTAGGCTCCCAACCAAATGTGAATTCCTCAGGCGGTGGTCCGAAGATCGAAACCACCCCTTTAATTCAAAGCCCACTGGCACCCACTTTTTACTATCTTTCTCTCTGTTAGAATATCAAAATATATACTCCTTCCGTCTCAAATTTTTTGTCCAATCCGCAAAACGGAATGTTAAAAATAATACAATTTTTGCAAGAAAAAATTAAAAGTTTTTCAACAACTTACTAGATATCAATGAGTATTTTTAATTTGTGAAAAAAATTTGAATTTTTTCTTGGAAAAATTGCATTATTTTTAACACTTCGTTTTGCGGACCGGACAAAGAATTTGGGACTGAGGGAGTAGTAGTAATATCGTAATCATAATTATGTCTTGATATGATAGGATTATGATTATGATATTATATGATTCTCTTGATAGCTTATTATTGTAATTGATTATGATTCGATTGTAATTAGGTTGATTTTTTTTTCATAGTTAGGCTTTCTCACCTTGTATAAATAGGGACCTCATTATACAGTTTATTATCAAATTCAATATAATATCTCTCCTTTTTCTCAATTCTCTCACATTGTATCAGAGTTATGGTTCTTAACCTAGCTTCTCCACCGTGATCCTCTTCACCACCACCACCAAATCAGTCGGCTCTCCGGAACCACCTCAATCAATCGGTTCCCTACTGCTCCCACACAAATCAACTCCATCACCGAACTCCACGTCTCCCAGTTAAACCAAAACCAAAATCACAATCTGACCGCATTTCCAAACCGCAATCTGACATTCTACGAAAGGTACTCTTTATATTTCCACGCCTATATTGCTGTTGCCACCATATTTTATTACCATTACCACAACCTATGTTGGGATTTGTCTCACATCGGTTAATTATCTCCTCCAAAACTAGTATATAAGCCTAGGCGGCTTCTCCACTATTTGCCAATTGGTTTGGAGTCGGATGCTTTAGCATAGTATCAGAGTTAGGCTTTCGGAGGCTTTTCCCCTTTATTTGTGCCATAGTTACACTCTGTTTCATTGTGATTCATATGTTATGGATCATTTGTTTACCTCTCCACGTGCGAGTCGGGGTCGCACGTGCGGGGGAGTGTTGGGATTTGTTCCACATCGATTAATTATCTCCTCTAACTAGTATGTAAGTCTAAGCGGCCTCTTCACTCTTTGCTAATTAATTTGGAGTTGCATGCTTTAGCAACCTCCATATTGCCAAAGTCCAAAACTTCCAGCCAAATTAAAATACCACCAGTTAAAGCTATCATTGCACCCAGTGATCAAAATACTCATTGTCCATCCAAATTACCATCACCGGTTATTGCTCCCCTACCATTTATTACCAATCTCGTTTAATCAGTGACGTCGGAACACGATTCATCCTAGTCCAGACCACAAATTTAATCCCGTGGTGCAATTCTTGACTAGTTTTGCGCAGTGCAACCTTGGTTTTTTTTTTTTTTTTTGGCAATCTGTCATGGTGCCATACATTCAGGTCATTTTGGAAGGTCTCAAACAGTTCCCTCCCTCAATTCAATTTACCAAAAGTGAACTGCCATCTGTATAAATTGAGGACATTCTCTCCAAATGTGGTATTTTTTCCCTCTAAATCGTATGCCTCTCACATTCCAACCATCCAAACAGCTGATCGTTCTCACATACATGTCACTCATATGGGTCATATCTCTACTTTCACCATATTTTTATCTGATACACATTTGATCCCTAAACTTACATTGAATTTAATATCTCTAGGTCAATTATGTGAACTTGGGCTTAATTGTTGTAATGAACGCTATGAATGCAAGCTAAGGACAAGAAATTGAAATTACAAAGGCACAAGATATACGTGGTTCCCCAAGATGGGTACGTCCATAGGCGAGGAGAGAGAAGATTCACTAACCAACGTGAAAAAGAGATACAAAGAGCCGGCTGTAATCCGTAACTCTAGAAAAAGCCACAATATGAGAGCCCAAAAGATACTTTAGAAGTTTCCCAAAAGCCCTATTTATAATAGGCTACAAAAATGGGAACAACATTATTAACCAATGTGGGACTAAAGAATACAAGGCATTCCCAACAATTCTACACCTTGACTTGAATTCCACTGAACCAAATCACCAAATATAACTCTCCCCTTCTAACCTCTCACTCGCCAAATGGCCCCGAGGAGCGATCAACTGCAAATACCAAGCAAGCCTAAACAATGCTTGAACTTGGCAACCGGAACCGGTTTAGTCAACATGTCTGTTGGGTTATCTGCCATACCCACTTTCTTCACCTCAACTTGCTTCTGTGAGATGATATCACAAACGAAGTGATACTTGACATTGATATGCTTGGTCCTCTCATGATACATTAGATTTTTAGTCAAATGTATAACACTTTGCAGATCACAAAATACTGAATTCACACCCTATGCAAGACCAAGCTCACAAAGCAAACCTCTCATCCACAATGCCTCTGGCCTTCACAGCTTCAACAATGGCTATATACTCCGCTTCTGTTATAGACAACGCGACTGTAGCCTGCAAAGTAGCTTTCCAACTAATGGCACTTCCGAACAAAGTAAAAACATAATTTGTCAGAGACCTCCTTTTATCATGGTTATCGGCAAAATCCGAATCAACATAACCAATAGCATGATCACCAGAATTGGCAACTCCAAACAATAGACCAATATCTGCAGTTCTACACAAATACCGTAGTATCCATTTCACAGCCTCCCAATGTGTCTTTCCTAGACGCCCATATAACGACTAACGATACTAACTATATGTGAAATATCAGGATGAGTACATATCATGGCGTACGTAAGGCTCCCAACTGCGCACGAATATGGAACCTGAGACATATACTCCTCCTTATCCTCCGACTATGGTGACAACTCAGATGAAAGTCGAAAGTATGCTACCAAAAGGGTTCTGACTAGCTTTGAGTTCTACATGGCAAAACACTTAAGCACTTTAAGAACATAAGACTTCTAATTCAAAAATAATTTGCTAGCTACTCAATCTCTACAAATCTCCATACCCAAAATACGTTTTGTCGCACCTAAATCTTTCATCTCAAATTCACCCCATAACTGTTGTTTCAACCTATTGATTTCTAATGCACTCTTGGCAACAATAAGCATATCATCAACATATAACAATACGTAGATAAACAAATGAACCATCTGGAAGTTTTCGAAAATATACGCAACTGTCATACTCACTTCTTGAATATGACTAGCTTATCATAAAAATATCAAACCGCTTATACCACTACCTAGGGGATTGTTTGAGGTTATACAAAAACTTACAAAGTAAATAAACATGATCCTCTTTACCAAAAATAACAAATCCCTCAGGCTGACGCATATAAATCTGTTCCTCAAGCTCGCCATGCAAAAATGCAATTTTAACATCAAGTTGCTCTAACTCAAAATCTAACATGCAACAATAGTAAGTAAAGTGGGAATAGAACTATGTTTTACAACTGGTGAAAATACCTCATTGTAGTCAATACCCTCCTTCTAGCTGTATCCTTTCACCACTAGCTGAGCTTTGAACCAAACGTCTTCTACCCCTGGAATACTTGGTTTGCGCTTGAAGATCCACTTGCACCCAACAATCCTCTTCCCTTTCAGCGGTTCTACTAACTCTCATGTCTGATTCTTTTGAAGAGACTCAATCTCCTCATTTATAGCAACAAACCACTGTGCAAACTCGGCGCTCAAAACAACTTCCGTATAGCTTAAAAGCTCCTCATACTCAACTGTTTTAACAACTGATAAAGCATAAGCCACCATCTCAAAATAAGTCGAATACCTTTCACGAGTCTGAATCTCCCTCGTTGGCCTATCTTTAGCAATGGTGCGTCGTTGCTCAACTAACACATCAACCTCTGTGTCTAAACTCTTGAATTCCTCTTCAATTGGCTTCTCAATGTGCTTCTTCCCTTAGTCGGAAGATTCACTCAAAAACTCCACCCACTTTGGAACACTCTGTTCCTGAACTGTATCATCAACTCACTTAGACCCCTTAATCATAGAGTTTTCATCAAAAGTAACATCTCTACTAATCAAAAATTTTGAATCTTCAGGACACCCCAATCTGTTCCCTTTCACACCTGCCTGATAACCCAAAAAAATACACTTCTTGGCCCGTGGCTCTAACTTACCCTCATTCACATGAGTATAAGCTGGACACCCAAATACACGACACACGTAGCATAGAGTAATTAGCTTGATGACCTGACCATACCTCAAAAGGAGTCTTACACTCAATAGCAGTCGACGAAGACCTATTCACCAAATAGCATGTTGTGGAAATGGCTTCAGCCCAAAATTCTTTGCCCAATCCAGAATTGGACAATATACAACGTGCCTTCTCTAAAAAATTCCTATTCATTCATTCAGTCACACCATTCTGCTGAGGGGTTTTTCTCACTGTGTGATGTCTCACAATGCCCAAAATTCTTTGCCCAATTCAGAATTGGACAACATACAACGTGCCTTCTCTAAAAGAGTCTTATTCATTCGTTCAGCCACACCATTCTACTGAGGGGCTTTTCTCACTATGTGATGCCTCACAATGCCCTCATCACTGTAAAATCTATCAAACTCGCCAAGACGAAACGCCATACCATTGTCAGTTCTGAAATATTTTATTTTCTTACCAATCTGATTCTCAATCAAAGTTTTTAACTGTTTGAATATATTAAAGGCATGACTCTTATATTTCAACATATACACCTAAACTTTATGAGAGAAATTATCGATAATACTCATAAAATATCAAAAACCATCTTTAGAAGTTACCTCTGCGGGACTCCAAAGATCTAAATGAAATTTACAGTGCCTTTGGTGAGATGAATAGTTGTACTGAATTTTACCCTACACTACTTGCCATACACGCAGGTCTCACAGAAATCCAGCTTCTCAAAGCTTGGGGGAGGTATCACTTGGCTAATTCCAAACTGGTGAAGGATATGGAGCGATAGATAGAAAATGAATCCTGTTAGCCTGGCTAGGAACACTTCGTGAGAAACCATGTTATTCACAGTCATCGCTGGCAAATTTAACCAAAGACAGTGCCAAGAAATGTCTTCTTCACCAATCAATGCAAGGAAGTCGTCCCAATCTTCGGTTACACCAAAAGGACGATTCCACTCATTCAATCGATACAACCAATTTCCAAGGGGAGGTGTCATTAAATTCAGCTGGTCGCAAAGTCACATCTGTTAAAATAGAGAGAGAAAGAAAGAAAGAAAGAAAGAAAGAGAAAACAAGTGAGAAGCCAGATAAAACCTAACCAAGCATCGAGGTAAAACGAATGTGAGAAATAGAAAAAGAAGAGCTGAGTGAGAACCTTACCCGAAGTAAAAGTGGGCTGGCCCCGAAAGTTTGTGTTCGGCCAGCGTGAACCGCATTAAGTCCCATCAGAGTTTCAACAAGTACCAACGGTGCCACATCCTTGCGCTCTTCAATCTGAGCCGCGACTTCCACCAACAACAAGCTTGGTTCACCAACAGAAGGAATCAACAGGATAGCGGCCAAAAGACAAATGCAGCAAGCCGTCATCCGACGACTTTGGTATTTGAAGTTTGTCAAGTCTTTTGGCAGGCTGAACATTTCAAACAAGCGTAAGACTTGGATGGCACCATTTTGAAAGAAAATGTCAGTAGCTCCATTGCTAACCTTCAGCTTAGTCTTTAGAAGTTTCTTTATGCTCTCTCGGATCATTGGGATGATTAGTTCTTCAGAGTCCTGACTCCCAAGGTATGCATGAAACTCCTCCACTGTCGGGCAAAGTTCTTGAATACCAAACCTAAAAACGTGCATCTCCGGATCCCAAAAATGCACCGTCGCATGCAAAAGGTCGGGCCGAATATGGATGTCTCGGAGTGTAGAGATCCGTAATTTATTTAATTTTTAAAATTTTAATTAATTGCCTAATTGAGAAAATAGGAATTATTTGGTGATTAATTAGATTGGGGCTTGATTTGAAAGAATAGAGAGTTGAGGGGGTGAATGTGTAGTTTAAATATACTTGGGTATAAATTTGAGTGTGTGAGGAGTAGGAGATAATTTCATCTCCCCCTTTTTCTTTCTCTCATCCGGCTTCCCCTTATCTCCACCTGCTATCTCTCTCTCTCCTCTCTTCTCACCCAAAACTCCACTCCATCTCCCAAAATCTTCAAGAAACAACCTCTCTCCGGCCTTGTAATCGCGTTCTTGCACTTGGAATTCCTTTGGTCGAGCCTAAATCGAAGTTTCGGAGTTCGAGAGGTTAAGACTCGTTCAAAAACCCTTGAATCTCAGCCATTATTGCGAGGTAGGAACTTCTTTACCTCTTTTACCTGTTTATGTGTTGATTTGTTATAGAATCGTGCCCTTGATTGTCAAATTTTGGTTGTAGAACACGTCTGAAAATTTGCTGAAAGTTCTACCCGAAGCCCCGTGGTATCAATACGGATTAATCGCGTATCGATATAGTGAGCTTATCTTTTGGACAGTTGATAGCATATCGATACGGATTAAGCGCGTATCGATACAGTGAGCTTAACTCCAGTTTTGCACCTTTTTCTTCTTCGTTGATTGTTTTGACCTCCAATCACTTCTAAACCCTTTTGGACACCTTCTAAACTATCTCAAGCTCGTCTAATTGACTTCCTATGATGGCTCGATGTATTCCTAGATCCGTTGAACTTCCGTTAGTAAGACTCGAATAAGATTAGACTTAATTAAACGTTGTTAATGTGCATTCTATATATCTTGTTGGTATTCTGATCGTTTGTGGTGCATTCGTGACGACGTTGGTATAGCACAGGATGTCCTACCTAAGAATGTGTTCATGGGGGAGTCTTAGTTTGCGTGTTGTATGAGAAATAGTTGATTTTGGGTCGAAGGTTGGTTTAGGAAGTCCCATAATGCAAGTGGTGGTAATACGGAGACTTAGAGAGTTTCGTAACGCAAGTGGTGGTAATACAGAAACCCGAGTCGTTAGGGGTCACCGTGATGCAAGTGGTGGTAACACGGTAATCCTTATAGTGTTATACGGTAACGCAAGTGGTGGAAATACCGATTGAGAAGTTTGGGTTAGCGAGTCGGGTTGGGATTATTAGAGAGGTTAGTATCGTATCGTATAGCCTATGCTTTCGATTTCAATAGGGGCTCTTTTACAAATTAATTGGTTATCGTCTGCCGAACTATATTTCCTTATCTTCTCTTGTTTGCACTCGTCATCATGTTTACATATAAATTTGGTAAAGATTTTCCTACTCGGCTAGTGTAGCTCAACAAAATCCTTCTTTTCAGGTTCGAATGTTAGACAGTAGGCTGCATGCGACGGTGTGCGTGTACATGAAGACTTTTGGAAACTAAATTTTATTTAGTTACTTATTCATCTTTGTAATAGATTTTCTTTTGGCCAAAGATGGTTTTGTAACTAATTAACTCTTGAATTATCTTTTGACTAAAGTTTGTAGTATTCTGACCGTATTGTATCTGTATCTCAGTTAATTTGGACCGAGGTGCCAATGTTGTACTTCTTTAAACAGGGGGACTTGTTTGTAAATTAAATAGGTGGGAAATCCTTTTGGGTAATATGTACGATTCGTGAGGCTCCTTTATTAAAAATGTAATATTTATTTATGTTGAAAATCGAGGTCGTGACACGGAGATATTTCAGCGCATGGAGTCGATGCCCTTGGAAGTTCAGCCAATCGATGCCTTCAAGGCTATCCAACCATGGACGAATTAAAGTAAAGCTTGATTGAGCATGGCCATGAGGAACGGATGATGAAAGGGAGAAATGATGAAGTATGAGTACAGAAGTGTATGCAGTTTGTTAAAGGGCAGTATCTGTAAAGGCATTTGAAGGGCCTTGCATGATTTTATAGAACCTCATGCAACATTCCTAGTTTGTATCGTACATGCAAAGTTAAAAGAAGTATAAAGAATGCAGGGGATTTGTCTTGAAGGTTATTATATTATAAAGCCAAAGCTGATGTACGTCTAAGTGTAATACATGCAGAAGAAAACAAGGTGTAAAATGCCAAAAGTTCATTTAGAAGTTAGTTCAGATCTGCAGACAACAGCAAACCTAAGTGCTCAGGAGTGCTAGTGTTTTCTGTCAAGTTGATTCTGGGCAGTTTAGGTTGGTAAAACGTGGCATTTGCTTGGCTTTAATAATCAAAGTTAGTCCTGGTCATTGTAAAGAGGGATACAACATTTTCTTTGTACAATTTCCTTTCAAATTGGGATTTTTGTCCTAAATCTCCTCATTTCTTGAAATTTTCACTCACCGGGATATGTCGAATTTCGTTCCAAGGGCATTTTGGTAATTTGTTTGAGTTCCATAGGTCATAATAGGCAAAAGTGTTCGTATAGTGTAATCAGTGCTGAATGAAAAGGCTTAATTATAATTTTTGCCTTTTAAACGATAAAATCTTTTTTTCTTTCCACTTCAATGCTACAAATTCCACATTTGAGCTGTTGTGTCGATTTTGTTGTGTTATCGCGAGTTGTCATTTGTTTTGAGGAAATCGATATAAATTCACATATCCTTTAATTCCTTCTCAAGCTAGTCGATGATGGAATTCGATGCATTCTCAATATGCTATGCAAGAGTTTGAAGGAAAGAAATGTAATTTTCATTAATCAAAAGCAGCATGTACAATGATCAAAGGAGGGATACTCCTGTCCGAAAAGCTATCTACAGGGGCATACAGGCCCAAAGCAAAAACCAAGGCACGCAGGCCTAAACCCTACAACTATTCGCAGCACTCAGGCTCGCATAAAATCTAGCAAAGTAGAAAACAGCTCAGACGTGCCACGATCTCTTCTGCGACGGATCCTCCTCCTCAGAGTTGTCGTCATCATCATTGTCACTGTCGGAAGGGATGGACGAATCAGAGTCTGAATCACCCAATGATTCCTCTTGTTCCTCTGCATCCCCAGACTCCTCTGATTCTTCACTCTCAGGCTGCCTCTGGGTCGCTGGCCGCGGATGTAGCTCGAACTGGCGACTCTCCGCCTGGGTCGCTCTAGGGGCCGGAGATCCAACGACTACCTGAGACTATGCCCGAGTCTTGCGACGGATCTCCACACGTGCCTGCACCTGCATATCATACATATCAAAAACATATGCATTTTTCAAATAAGATATACATAAACAAAGCATTCACGTCATACCTGTGGTAGCTCCGTAACTGGAGTAGCAGCTGGCTTGGGGACAGGACGGGTCTGTAACGTTTTCCCTCTGGCACAATCACGCAAAAGCTTGTGCATTCCCAGCATTCTCATAATGGCCGGGCCAACTCAACCCATTCCCACAAAACCTGAAAATTTTATGCAAGTCAGAAAACACGTGTCAAAATGTCAAGGGTCGAATCGTATGTTATTAAATCATTTAGTTTTACTGGATCTGGAAGATTCATATCTGGGCGAAGAAGACGTGGGATATCCACAATCGCCCAAGCACCTGTCCTATCTCGGACACTTATCTCGCATTTCAATTCAAGTATCTCTAATACCACTGGAGTGCCCTCGGTCCTTGTTGTAGCCTCTGTGCCACTTCTCCCTCTTCCTCAAGAGCTGGTGCCTCGACCTCATCATCTCACTCTTTGAGAATGACCACCCCTGTCGCCCTCTCCTCCAGCCTTAGCTCTGGCTCCGGAAGCTGTTTTCCTAGCCTCAATTTCAGTCACCCGCCTCTGGAGTTCCTGCTCCACACCTAGGCTCCTGACCAAATACCGTTCCTTATAAGCATCGTAGTCCATTGTTCGCCTCAGAAGCCCCTCTAGATTGGTGTCAGGTATGGTGAATTGTTCGAGCTCAGCATGGGTATTGGTATCAGTCCTTTGCACTCGATGAGGTAGTGGTCCAAATACTATGAACGCTAAGAGATTAAGTGACTGACAAGTCACGCGATCCCCCAAGTACCATTGCCAGCCCAAGGGGCACTCCAGCAGCACTCTACTCTGTGTCACCTCTCGACTCCTCACCTGGCACTCTGCCTCTAACCTATCCCAACATTTCCAATGAACCTTCTTTCAAAATTTACATATAAATATTTCAATCAAGAAAGTTTATTCAAGAAAGGAAAGGTGTTTCGCATACTGAAATGCCCGTCAGATTGTCTAACCAACGTCAAAATGTCATCACTTCGCCCCCTCCTTTCTTTTGTTTTCCTATATTCTTTATTCCAAACTAGACCGCGAGGAAACAAGTTTGGATCTTTGCAAGTGTTCTCAGGAGGAAACATCCCTAGCACTTCGTAAGCCCAAAGCTGCATTTGTTTCAAAATTCAAGACATTTTAATTATTGCGAAATTCAAAGCAATTTCATATGTCTTTCAATAAGCAATAAGGACGCAATTGAAATTGTACCTTAATTACCCTCCAGTATTCTTCAACGGTATTGCCAACACCACGCGAAGAAGCTCCAAGGTAGCAGTACAAGGTGCATAGTGCGGCACCTCCCCAATCATATCTTCCCGCTTGTCTCAAATCAACTAAAGCAACCAGGTAGCTGAGGTGTACTCGTGTCTGTCTATTTGGAAACAGAAAAGCCTTAAACAGATATAACATATAAGCTTGGGCCATCTGAGCTGCCTCCTCATCGCTCTCCGGCTCATGATCCCAATAATTAGCAAATTGGCCATATGTTGCCATATTGCCAATATGAAGTGGGACTTACCGAAGGAACCACCTCAAAGCCACATTGTCATTTACTAAGCCCGTGTCATAAGGGATCGGTTCTCCTCTAACCTTGAGCCCTGTAATCGCCGCAAAGTCGAGGGGTGTTATTGTCATCTCCTCAAATTGGAAATGGCAGGTGTTTGTGGTATCCCACCACCTCTCTATCAATGCCGTCAAGACCGCATGATCGACCCTAACCGTCGTTAGTAGCTGGATAAAAAGGCTGAACCCTGCTGCTTCTACCAACTCTTAAACACGCACGGGCAATGCTCTAGAATACATCAAGGACTTGGCAGAGCACCCATGGCCATACACGTCGGTGGTACGCTGTTACAAACAGAGTGGAAAAATCATCTCATAATCATAAGCATAGTTCACAAATAAATAGCATTTTAAAATGATTTCTTTAGTGCTTTAAGTGTAAATTGTAAACAGGAGACATTTTAGAGTAATCTCAATAAGGCCGTAAGAGTAGCAAGTTTGATTAAATCGTACCGTAGTCCATGTCGACAAGATGTGGCATTCTCGATCCCTCAAAAGTAAGTCACTTGGATAATCAGCATTAACTAGAGTATAGTTGGTTATCCCCACTGGCTCAAAGCAATGCGATCGCGAAGTGTAAGCCTCAGGCGAAAGAGTAGGACGAATTTCCCCCGCAAAGGCCTTCGCTTCATCCACCGCTGTCACTCGCTCTTCTACCATCTCCTCTGACTCAGGTCCTCCCTCAAACATCCTGACTCCTTCACTGTCGCCTCAGTTCAATATCACCCCAGCAGCGTAATTGCAGCTCTCACGTCCGGAGACTCAACTTCCCTTAATGCATCTACAACCCTCGGATCAACTCCAAGGGCATCCAAAATAGCTCGCAGATCTGCCGACTCCAAAAAGTCCCCTGCCACAAAAGGAATCAGCTCTAAAGCCCTTATCCCAATATCCCCGCTCCTCGGCTCCACCACCGACGTTCTCAAAATAGGCGTGACAATGAATTGACCCACTATTGCAGCCTCACTCTCCATCGCAGCCTCCGGGCCACCGCAAATGGCCCCATCCTCCACGGATTTGAGCAACTCCTCCACTGTTGAAGTGGGAGGAGTATTCCCATCGCCTGAAGCACCACCTCCAGACGCATCGGTACCTCCCCGGTCTCCTTCTGTTGCCGCTGCATCGCCCACAGTAGCTACCACGCCGCCGAGCTCCACCCCGTTCCTACCGCAGCTGGCCACCTGTTCTTCTTCCCCTCTTGCATCCATTTTTCACTTCCTCTGGCGAGTTTCTTGGCACACCACTGCCCACTATAGCATGGTGGTAATGTCTAGGTTTTGAAGTTGATCCGTTTTGAAGAAAGATCAATCAATTGGGAGATAGAGAAGTCGATTCAGACTGAGAGGAGTGGCTTCAAGTCAAAAAAGCCGGTTGGGACGTGGAAAAAGGATGGATGATCGTGGTTCCGTACCCTGGTTCTCAAGTGCTCAAAAATGGAATAACCCCCCTTGTTGTTTTGAAAAACGAAGACGAAGAGTACTAGGCCCCAGCTATGGTCCCAAGCACTCGTGACCACTCCTAAGCACTCCGGAGTGTTCATGAAGACCGAAATCGGTTTTCAATTGACAACTGGATCTTTGGCTTTTCATAGATCACTTCTTGCTTTAATCTCCATTTGACCTTACAAAATCAATCTCAGTCCTAATTTCTGGGGGTCAGTAGCAAAATTCAATCATTAATATGTTTTTTGTTGAGTACTGTAGGAATTGTCGAGCAGTATAATCCTTTCGTCAATTTGTTTTGTGCAATCACCTCACACGCTCCATGGGAAATAGTTAATCGATTTAGGAAGAAAAAAAGAAAAGAAAGGAAGTTGAGTTCTCGCTATATTGGGCCATTTGAGGTTTTGGAAATCGTTTGGCTTTACCGCCTAATTTGGCTAATGTTCATAATATTTTTTCTGTGTCGATGTTAAAAAGGTATGTGCATATTAGTCCATACCAAGTTGTCGATTATGAGCCATTATGTGGCTGTGCGAGCAGATCTTGCGTGGGGTCTGGAGTCTTGTTGTTTTATGATCTCTTTTGTATTGAGATCACTGTAAGTATGCAAACAACCAGTTTACTGCTTTACTTAGTTAAAACTACTAGTTTTATTCCAATATTCATACCTATTGCTATGGAGTACCCCTGGGATCATTATGGACATGTCTTAGAACCTAGAAACATATAGAACCAAACACTGGTCTGTTGATTCAAACCCGCGCTCATCTGTGGACTACCCGCATGTGCAGGTTTTCCTCTGGCTAGTGAGTGGCCTTTGCATGGGTAACTTCGCCTTAGGCCACTGTTTTGTCCCTCACTATTTATGGGGTGTTTTGTTAATTTGTAGGGTTTTTCAGCCTTTAAACTGTATATTGTAACTGCCTATAAAATGCTTGGTTTGTCTTGGGTGTGCACTGATCATTTCCATAGCCCAGAGGGTTGAGAATAAGAACTGTGGGTTTAAACCTACTAGCGCGCACTGGTCCTAATGTGGCGCGCGCAGGCCTGGTCAGCATGCAATGATTTGATTAGTGCGTGCTAGTTTCTTCCTGCACACAACACTCCAAAACAGTGGTTTTCCAGTCTGTTTAAAACTCCCACAGGAGTCTGCTTTTATCATATACTAACTGTTCGAGCATGTCATCTATCACATCCTGCAAATCATGTTACAGCTTTAATCCCCTTTAAAATGTTCCCCGCCCCTAATTAGCTAAAGAATTGATTAATCAAACAGAATTACAAACATTTTTGCAAATACCTAAGTAGATACTGATCTCTGGAATGGATGAGAATGGTGTCTTAAAACCTTCCCCTCTCATAACCTGGCTCCCAAACCCATATATGGCTATGACGGACCGGTGCCTTCAGCTTTTCAACTCAAATAGAATAGAAAGCGTTTTAAGTTCGGTTTCTTGGGTGTCGGACCTTCAAACCCAAGTGGCAACTCTGAATTGAGCGCCCGTCTACCAACGCTCCATCAATCTGCCTTTTTAAGGGCATGTTGCCCACAATTGGTAGCAACTTGGGGCTTTTTAACCGCTAGATTGATGTGAAAGCCTTAGTTTTTTCTAGTTTAGTTGTAAACCATGTTGGTGATTTGTCCCATTTGTTGTCTTTTGCATATTACTAGAGATATGTTTACTATCTCAGGCAACTATGTTTGCGTATCTTTTTGAAGCACAGATTTTCATGATTAAGACTGGTATCTCTCTGTTCGAATATTTCTTCAAAACTTTTGATCATTAAGACTGGTATGTCTCTGTTTGAATACTTCTTTAAAACTTTTGATCTCCAAGTGTTGAACCATCTAAAGGGCATGTTAGTAATTGGCTTAATCTATGTTAGCTCTTGGATATGTCGAATTATCAATTTCAACTTTGAATAAGTGTCCTTCAATTTTAGATTTGTCAATCAAATATATGGGATTGATGCAGCATCTGGAGCTGCTGTTTCAGTTTTGAATATCTCCTCGGCAGATCACGTCTTTGATCTCTGTGCTGCTCCTGGTAAGTCTGCTTTGTAATTAGGTTAATGGCAAATTCATTTACTGTTTCAAATTACTAGAACTTCGTTTGTAGATAGAAAGAGTCAATTTAGATTAATACCATCTAGAGGTTCACATTCTAGAAATAAATTTATGACGAGCAAGGAAGAAAAGTTTTAGTGTATAGGCAACCCGACTGCTTCACCTTTCCTTTGTTGCTCTAATAAGTTAGCATAAGACTGAAGATTCTACTAGTAACCCAAATAAACTCAAAATATCGCCCCAATGCACAAGATAGTTAGCATTTCCTTGCATTTCAAAATCGAAATAGGATTTTCTTGCATAGAAAGTAGGATCGAACTTGTCAAGAATTGCAAGGATCGAAGTAAAAAATTGAGTTTGCTGAAGATCAATTTCCTGGTTGAATTTTAGTCTAGTTATCCTCATGATTTGTCTTTTATAAATTAACCTAGGATTTGGTTTGTTTAGTGTACTTGCTTCTTGGTTACAACCATTTCATAAAGTCATCACGAGAGTGTTTATGAATGATGAAATCAATAACTATGGGATCATCTTCATATACTATGTTTCACTACAACAAATATATTTAGGGATGGCATTCAGGGCGTTCGGGGCGGATATTGGGTTTTTCGTCCTCGATACTAGAACTAAATACCCACCCCAAATCCGCCCTGATAACCAAACGAGGAGGGAAGCGGGTAACCAAATCTGAACCAAACGAATATCAGGTAATTACCGAACCGAATGGGTAATCGAATTTGGTAACAAAATCAATTTTACCATTTTATACCCCAATAATATTTTTAAAAAAAACTCAATCCAGAGAGGATGGTCGATGAGATGAAAGAGTTGAGTCAGTCGACTGCTTCTACTTCAAATCGATACCTGTGAAACAAAGATGATGAGAGTCCAGAGATATATGAAGTTTGAGATGAACAAAGAGAGGAAAGACCTCAGATCAAGATCGGGATCGCAGCTTCGAGTCTTGCCAGATGCCTTTCTGAAACGAAACAGGAGTGCAGACAATGTGAGTTCAGGCGAACAGACTTGAGACTACAGAGAGAGAGAGAGAGAGAGAGAGAGAGAGAGAAACCTGAGTTTGCCACATAGATCTATCTCTGAGAAGTGGAGCTGCTGGAGCAAAATGAAACAAAACCCTAAATGTAAATACACACACACACACACACACACACACACACACATATATATATATATATATATGAAGGGATATTTTTGTAAATAATTTATTTCAATTTGGTTTAGTTACGATTCGGTTCGGGTATCGGCTGAACTAGAACCGAACCGAAACCCGTTCAGTTATCCTACGCCTCACCCATATCCGTACCCACGGGGAAAATTTTGGTTATGATTTGGGGAAAAACTTCAATTATGATTCGGGTACCCATCAATTCGGTTCAAATTGTCATCCCTAAATATATTATACTTGGGACAGCATAGAGTTATAGCATGCATTTGGAAATGCTATCTATTGTGGTGAATATATAGCGTTTGGTTTTGTGGTTAATCGTGCTTCTAATATCTTGTGTGTTCATTTCAATAATTTATATTTTTTTTGATAGGCTTCAATAATTTATATTTACAGGTATGTGGATGACTTTGGGAGCAGAAATGGGGTAGAAGCTCGGCAAAGAAGTAAGCTTCAAGTAAAAAAATCTGCGAAATGAGATTGTTGATTACATTTTCATGAAAGGGGAATAACATTAGGTTTTTTTTCAATGAGTCTAATTAGTCAAACTCTTTTATGTTGTTTTTCTTGGGAAATTATTTTCCGAGCTAATGTAATGAATCTGTATTCAATGGTTGAATTGTTTATTGTTCATTGACGTTTGGATGTAGTTGGTGTTGAATGGAATAAATCATTTTTGTTTCTTAAATAAAATTACCATGATCTTATTTGAAAAAATTAGCATATTAGTATTTATAGAATATTAGAAAAACGGCCAAAATTTGGCTAATATAACGTTCATTGCAAGTTGTAAAAAGTAATATATAAGATAGCGGGCAAAGAACGCTATGGAAAGTATAAGAGAGCGTTCCTTAGAACACTGTATTAGCCGATGCTATTAAAAGTCTTGGACGTTCGATAGCGGCAAAGAACGCTATTAAATGTTTATCTAAGACAGTGGTCAAAGAATGCTACTCCCTCTGTCCCGATTTGTTTGTCCCCTTTTTGACTTATACATGTCTCAAATTGACTGTCCAATTTCAAAATCAAAGGTTCAGATTATGTAAATTTTCAAATCAATGGATTAGATTTGGTTTTCTTAATAAGTTGGAAACTCGAGATTAGACAAACAAATAGAGATGAAGGGAGTATTAAAAGTATATTAAAGACAGCGCGCAAAGAACGCTATAAAAAAGTTACATACCATAGCGTGCAATGAACGCTATTAAAAGTCTTGCTTTTTAATAGCATCGGCTAATACAAGATTCTCTGAAACACTATCTATGACATTCAATAGTGTTTTTCGCACGCTGTAAAATGTGATTTTTGGAAAAGCAGCTTTGTATGTAAATACAAATACATGTGGATATATGTTCATACATGTGCCAGCGGTGGCGGCGAGAAATATGGAGGCGGACGAGGGGAGCAGAGGTGGAGGAAGGAGAGAGGAGATGGTGGAGATTAGCTGTGGCAATGGCAGAAGTTGTGGCGATGGCGGAAGTTGTGGTAAAGGAGAGCGGAAGGCCGAACAAGAAACAAGAAAGAAGAAAGAAGCTGGAGGAGTGGAGTGGGAGTATATTGGCTAGCCAAATGGACAAAATTGTAAATACATCTTTAAAAAGGGCCTTGAGGGGATAGACTCTTCAAAAGGGGATCCGCATGAAACTCCCAAAAAAAAAGGACTGGCCAAGCATTTTTCGTAAAATCAATGGGTAGTTGGCCCAAATAGAACTCATATAAATGAATGGGTTTGGGCTGATTCATTTAGATGGCCACCTCTAGAAAAAACAAAAAAAAGGGGTAAACTCGCAGGTATGTTAACGTGACAGTGACATGGTTACGAATTTTAGTCAAGCAAAATATATAGACTTGTTTTCCAGGTTGTACCTAGAATCCTGTGCAAGTTTACAAATACAACATCGTATAATGTACTATGATTTCGATGTGTGATGACAACGAGATGGGGCAGGTTTTGCCATACCCTTACCCAAAAAGCTTCACACGGTCCCTACCCGGCCAAACGAAGAGTACACTTGGTTCGTTTTGCATCAGGCAACAGTAAATGTGACTCATTCTGAGAACACAATTTTGTTGTGTATCTGAAATCAAATAAGAACTCAATCCAAAATCGCGATTTTGTGAAAGTACTCGTAGAGGATAACTCGAAGGAATGGAAAAAGAATCCAATCGCATCAAGATCGATTTTCCTATTTTCACCCTTGCGTTTCTATTCCTCATCAAATCTCTCTGCAAATTAGTATCCAAAAACAGGCGCGCGTAATGAAATTTATATAATAGAAAAAATACTCCTACTATTGGCCTGATCAAGCACAGCCCAGTCTATGGTTAGTGGGGAAACGGTTTTGGAGTGAAAAGCAACCTTAAAAAAGTTTTCCAATTTTCTTGTACAAAGAATATGGGGCTAGACACAACAACTATGTCGCAGCGCGGTCAAACGTATTCTTATTTGGAATATTTAAATATTCATCCTCTTTATCCATGCCATGTAAGAATTCATTCCACACAATTTAAACAGTTATGATTTCATCCCCATCTTAAAATAATTCCAG
>BPLS01022932.1:0-13450 GCA_019656275.1 Rhododendron kiyosumense
TGGGTGTGTATGGCTTGGTTATCCGCGGTACGGAGCCAATGCAAATGATTTTGAAAAGATGGTTTTGTAAATGGAAAATGATTGACACAGTCTACGATGAGTTGCGTAGGAGAAACACAGAGAAACTTGGACACCAACGTTAGATCGAGAACATGGATGTTTTATCGTTATTAGTTTGATTTCTATGATCGTCTGTTTGCAAGTTAAGGGTTAGTGGGTAGGGTTCTCTATTGAGCTTTCGTAGCTCACGGTGTTGCCTTTGTGGTAACCCTGGCATATTATATTGGTGGCGACGCCAGTATAATGTGTCAGATCTTGTAGATGATCGAGACGAACAGTTCACCGTGGAAGCTTTTGGAGCAGAGGAGCTTGCTAGGATGAAGAAGCCAGTGGAGCAGTAGTTAGGAGCCTAGTTTCTCCTTTGTTGAATAACTGTACCTCTTTGAAGTATTTATAATATAATAAACTCTTTTTATTATGTAATAAATGCTTCATTAACGTACCCTAATTTTGGGGGCGTTACAATTGTGAAAACCGCAACGTGGCCGGACTTGGTAGCCCGTTGTGAAGATTGCCAATAGGGCCGGACGTGGTAGCCTTATTGGTAATAGGGCTTGGTTATCCGTAGAGAGGAGCCAATGCAAGTTTTGTGTGCCAATGGGAACCCGGTGCGGCGGAACCATTGTGAGGATACTCGGAAACCCGGAACGGCGGAACCGAGGTTGGGTGTGTATGGCTTGGTTATCCGCGGTACGGAGCCAATGCAAATGATTTTGAAAAAGGTTGATTTATATATGGAAATGAAGACACGGTCTACGATGAGTTGCGTAGGAGAAACTCGGAGAATCTTGGACACCAACGGTAGTTAGATCGTGGATATGGATGTGTCATTGTTACTGTCTGTTGTATTGTTATAAGTTAAGGGTTAGTGGGTAAGGTTACTCTATTGAGCTTTCGTAGCTCATGGTGTTGCCTTTTTGGTGACCCTGGCATATTATATGGGTGGCGACGCCGATATAATGTGTCAGATCTCATAGACGAACAGGGCGAGATCTTCACCGTGGAGGCTTTCGAAGCTGAGGAGCTAGCCAGGATGGAGGAAGGAGCGGTGCAGTAGATAGGAAACCCTAGTTATCCCTCTCTTTTGTAATATTGAACTCCTGTGGGGGTTTTGTTGTAATAAGAGTAAGACTCTATTTTGAAATTTCAATAAAATGTTTTATTTAACGTACCCTAATTTTGGGGGCGTTACAGGGACATTGGGTGCCGACTGTGCTAATCGACAATGGATCCGCGATCAACGTCTGCCCAATGAGGGTTTCTTACCGTTTGGGGCTCACCAAAGCTGACCTCACACCTTCCAATCTAGCGGTCAAGGCTTACAACAACACGCGCCGCGTAGTCGAGGGGACTCTCATGCTGAAACTCGATGCCGAGGGTTTTGAAATGGACGTAGAGTTCCATGTGGTTGACATCCCCGCCACTTTCAATTTGCTTTTGGGAAGGCCGTGGCTGCATAGAGCGAACATCATGGCTGTGCCGTCAACTCTCCATCAGAAGGTCATGCTGGGGCTTCCTACCGGGACCTTAACCATCTGCGGAGACTCTGGGATCCGCCCACTCAAGGATGACGGGACCCCTGTTTTAGGGATTATGCACGGGGAAGAAGACTCGGACTTCGGAGGATTTGCTTTTGACACCTCCGGCTCAGTCCTAGCTATTGTCATGGACGACGACTTCATCATCAGCTCTACTGCCCTCGAAATCATGAGGAAGATGTCGTTCATGCCTGGCTTAGGGCTCGGGATCAACCAACAAGGGATCGCTGAGTTCCCTGTCTTTCCCTTTACCGAAGGCCGCTTTGGCCTGGGATACACTCCCCCTACCAAAAAGGCCAAACTAGGGAAAGACACGGGAAAACCTCTGACCGTTTATGGTAACCCCGACAGCTACTTCGTCCGTGAAGGAGGAGGCGTTGCTTATCTGGGGCAGGCTGAACCATTTTGGGATCAAGTGACCAGGACGTGGCTACCGGGCTTTGAGATCTTTGCTGCCGACACTTGGTCTGATGATGAAGAGAAAATAGCAAAGGAGGAGCTGGCTGCAAAGGAGTTCAAGAGGCAGTTGGTCGCAATCAAGGAAAGGACTGACTGGTTGGTTGCTTTTGATCAAGGGGATTTAGAGGTGCTGTTCTCCCAAGTAGGTTTGGTTGGCAAGGAAGACGAGGCTGAAGTGCTGATGCTTGGGCCCGACTCTCCAGATCTTCTCAACGATCCAACCTCCCTCATCGTCGAAGCAAAGGGTAGTCTTAATAACTGCATTTTTACTCCCCGTCTAACGTGCATTGACGATGTATCTGAATCTGACACGGAGTCTGTCGAGTCTAAGTCTAGCTCAGAGTCGGAGTTTGTGCCTCTCAGCCCTCCACGTCATAGCTTTTACTTTGAGTTTGAGTCGACTGTACTTGGCAACCCCTCTGGGTTTTATGAAATGCATGATCTTGCTTCCGACTACTTTGCTGATTTCTATATAAACTGTGTCGACGCCGACGATGAAGGAATCGACTTTGACGGGAACATCCCGGCCGAGTTGCGTTCCCTCATCGAAAGGGAAGACGAAAGGCATGCTCAGCCTCTAAAAGACGAAGTAATTTCAATAAATCTGAAAGATGAGGATGATCCCCGCATGATGCAAATTGGTTCCACCTTGTCCCCGGCCAACCACGCAGCCACAATTGAAGCTCTCAAGGACTACGCCGAGGTTTTTGCCTGGTCTCACGCGGACATGCCTGGTATCGATCGCGAAATCGTCCAGCACAGAATTCCTTTGCTACCAGGGGCTGTCCCTGTCAAACAGAAGCTTCGCAGGATGAGGCCAGATTGGGTTCAGAAGATCAAGGAAGAGGTCACCAAGCAGATTGACGCAGGATTTCTGAGGGTGGCTGAGTATCCCCAATGGATTGCTAACATCGTACCCGTGCCTAAGAAGGACGGAAGGATTCGGGTCTGTGTTGACTTCAGGGACTTAAACAAAGCAAGCCCCAAAGACAGTTTTCCCTTGCCTCACATTGATGTGCTTGGGGACAACACGGCGGGGCATGCTTTGCTTTCGTTCGTCGATGGGTTCGCAGGATACAATCAGATTTTCATGGCTCCAGAGGACCAAGAGAAAACAACATTCATTACTGAATGGGGAACTTACTGCTATGTCAAGATGCCGTTTGGTTTGAAGAACGCCGGCCTCACTTTTCAAAGGGCTCAGACGACCTTGCTTCACGACTTCATCCACAAGACAGTTGAGGTATACGTCGATGACATGATTATGAAGGCCAAGGAGGAGGACGACTACATTCCCTCACTAAGGCAATTTCTCGAACGGCTCCGCAAATACAATGTGCGCCTCAACCCGCAGAAGTGTACATTTGGGGTCACAACAGGCAAAATGTTGGGGTTTCTGATCACCAGGAGAGGAATTGAAGTGGATCCGTCCAAGATCAAGGCAATTCTCGAAATGGAGCCTCCGCAGACTGAAAAGGGAGTTCGAAGTTTTTTGGGAAAGGTGCAGTTTATCAGCAGGTTCATCGCTAAGCTGACCCTAACTTGTGAGCCGCTATTTCGATTACTCAAAAAGGACGTCCCGTTCGAATGGACAGAGAGGTGTCAAGCTGCTTTTGAGTCAATTAAGGCATACCTGCAGAATCCGCCAGTGCTGATGCCGCCAACTCCGGGTCGACCGTTAATTCTGTATTTGTCTGTGACTCCGACAGCTATGGGCTGTTTGCTAGCGCAGGAAGGGGAAAACAGAGCCGAAAGGGCCATCTACTATCTGAGCAAGAAGATGTCCGAAAGCGAGGAGCAGTATACTTCTCTGGAGAAGACGTGTTGGGCACTAGTTTGGGTCACCAAAAGGCTTAGACACTACATGCTAGCCTATTCGGTGAAGTTGATTTCTCAGATGGATCCTATCAAGTATCTGTTCGAGAAGCCAGCGCTCACCCATAAGCTAGCACGTTGGTTGCTTCTGTTAGCTGAATTCGATCTCCAATATGTTACAAGGAAGTCAGTGAAAGGCCGTGCTGTGGCGGAGTTCCTGGCTGATCATCCGGTGGAAGGGCCCAAAGATGTGGATTTCACTTTCCCGGACGAGGATGTGCTAACTGTGGTCGAGGAAGTATGGACGCTTTATTTCGATGGGGCTGCCAACCAGAAGGGATTTGGAATCGGGGTGTTGCTGATCACACCCGCCGGTGCTCATATTCCGCTCGCTTTCAAGCTAAATTTCGATGTTACTAACAATCAAGCTGAGTATGAGGCCTGCATCGTAGGGATGGAAGCAGCAATTGCACTGGGAGTCGAGAAACTCGAAGTTATCGGAGACTCAAACTTGGTGGTTTCCCAAGCTAACGGAGAGTGGAAGGTCCGTGAGGAAAAGCTGAAGCCTTATCATCAAGACTTGGAGGAACTGATTACTCGCTTCAATAGGGTGACTTTCACCCATGTCCCCCGCTTGAGGAATCAGTTCGCCGACGCCTTGGCGACTTTGGCTTCAATGATCGAACTTCCAATAGGGGTCAAGATGCGACCAATTGTGATCGAACAGAGGGACCTGCCCGCTTATGAATATGTCAACGCCATCGATGATGTCGATGATGGCCTACCCTGGTACCATGACATCTGGAACTTTCTGGAGCGCGGGGAGTTTCCCGCTGGGGCTACTAAGAAAGATCGGATCGCTTTGCAACGTTTGGCCGCTCAGTACATCATCTGTGGGGGGAAGTTGTATCGAAGGTCTCACTGCGGGATGCACAAGCTGTGTGTGAATGGCGCCGAAGCGACGAGGATAATGGAGGAGATTCACGAAGGAGTCTGCAGTCCTCACATGAGCGGCGTCATGCTCGCAAGGAAAATCCTCAGGCAAGGTTATTATTGGTCCACAATGGAATTGCAGTGCATTGACTACGTGCGGCGCTGCTACAAGTGTCAGATTCACGCAAACTTGCAGCATGTTCCTCCATCCGAACTATACGGCATGACCTCGCCTTGGCCCTTCTCAGTATGGGGAATCGACGTCATCGGGATGATCAGGCCCTCTGCTTCGAATGGCCACAAGTTCATATTGGTAGCCATCGACTACTTTACCAAGTGGGTTGAGGCCGAATCTTACAAGACACTGACAACCGTTCAAGTCGCGCAGTTTATTCGAAAGAACATCATCTACCGGTACGGTGTGCCTCAGGCTTTCGTTTTAGATAATGGGAGCCATTTCAAAGGTAGGGTCCTGGAACTCTTTGAAGAATTCAAAATCAAAATCCATCACTCCACGACCTATCATCCGCAAACGAACGAGGCAGTCGAAGCAGCGAATAAGAATGTCGAGATGATCATCAAGAAGACCGCTGAGTCTGCAAGGGATTGGCACGAGTTATTACCGTTGGCCCTCTGGGGGTACCGTACTTCGATCCGCACTTCCACAGGCGCAACTCCATTCTTGTTGGTTTATGGAATGGAGGCAGTTCTCCCTGTTGAGCTCGAAATCCCGTCTCTGAGAATCATGGCTGAAAGTGGTCTCGAGGAAGCAGAGTGGCTGAATGGCAGATTCGTCGAGCTGATGTTGTTTGACGAGAGAAGGCTCCGGGCACTGTATCATGTTCAGGGGTATCAGCGTCGAATTGCCCGTACATTCAACAAGAAAGTCAAGTCGAGAGGGTTGGTCGAAGGCGACATGGTTACGAAGGAGATCCGGGCTCCAGTATTCGATCCCCGTGGGAAATTCAGGCCGAAGCGCTCTGGGCCGTACATCATCAAGACCATCCTATCCGGGGGTGCTGCTAGGCTCATCGACCTCGACGGCAACGAGTTCAGTACCTTGGTCAACCTGGATCAGCTCAAGCGTTACTATCCCTGAGAGATGCTCATTGGATCGAAAACCACAAGGGTGGGCGATGCCAAGCAAAAGTTAGAGCAGCCTGCTAGACCGAAAACCCAAGGGGGCGGTCTAGGCAAAAATAAATAGGCAAAATCGAAAGCTCGCTAGACCGAAAACCTGTTAAGGCGGTTCTAGGCAAAAGTTAGAGCGTAAAAGGAGAGGCAAAACACACGAGCGAACCTTTGCCTGAACTACGTTCTGACCTGATTCCCTGCCAAGGGATACGTAGGCAGTCTCTCAATGAGACCCGGTCATATCCTATCAAGCTGATCCATGGTCTGACATTTTGGGTTTCTCTACCAAGGCCGAGACAGTGCAAAGTTCAAAAGGGGAAAGCCCTTCATCTTTCAAACTTTATTTTGCAAAATTACTACGTCTAATACACAAGCTGAGCATAAAAGCCTTAAAAGAAATGCAGCATGAAAAACAGAACAAAATGCTTGAGAAGCCTAACGGCTCACAGTTTATTCTAAGTACAGCAAAGTGGTTTGGAGTCAGCCAATATTTGCTCTTGCATGCACATCTGCTCTCAGCCATCGTCTATAGCGATTCTTCAGTCGAGGGTCGAAGTCTGGCATCTCCGCCTGGAGAATCCTCAGGCCCCAACGCCTCTGATAACCGCCCAGCGTCTGCGCGTTGAAATTGGGAAGACGGAAGCCCCCGACGCTGATTTGGATATTCTCCTGCGAGGCGCCCAATTGGCGAAGGATCCGCCCAGGGATATAAAACGTGAAGCTGGTCAGCCCCGCGATGACCATCCTGTCAAAGCCGTCGGAATGGATGGCCATGTCTGGAAGGTCTAGCCAAGGACACCTCCAAGCAATTTCATCAGGCTGCATCTCCTGCATGAATTCATACCAGCCCTCTACATCCAAATCAGGATACCGCATCTCCCTCTGATGAACCCGTTTTGGGAACAAATTCCAACCCGCCGCCGGTGGATGCAACAGATTCAGCTTGTCCGATAGCCACAGCTGCATGAGTGACAAAACAAGTAAGAAGTCAGATAAAGCCTGAGCAAAAAGACAAGTAAGAAGCTAGGAAGCAGCCTAAGCCGAGTGTCGAGGTAAAACAAGAATGTGCGAAAAACCAGAAAAAGGTGAGCTGAGTGAGTTTACCTGGAGCAAGAGCGGGCTCCCGCTGAACACAGCCGACTGGCCTATGCTCACCAAATCCAAACCCAAGAGCGTCTCCGCCAGGACCAAAGGGAGCACATTTCTGCGTGCCCCCATCTGAGCAGCTACGCTCACGAGCAAGGGACTAACCCGCCCGTCGGCCGGAACAAGCAAGTAGGCCGCGAGCAGACAAATGACCAGAGCAAAGCGCCGACGCGCTTGAATTTCCTCTCTACCCGGGCTATCCAACTCGACAGCCGGACTATACCTCTCGACCAGTCGGATGATATTCACCTGGCCACCTTCCAGGATTGTGTTCGCCAAACCCCGGGGAATACCAAGCGAGCTAGCCAACAGTTTCGGCATGCTCTCTTGATAGGGAGGAACGACGAGTGTCGAGGACGCATAGGTGCGGAGGTACGCCTGGAATTCCTCCACGGTCGGGCACATCTCATCGTCACCGAAGCGGAAGACATGGACATCCGGATCCCAGAATCTCAAAGCAGCCCACAGCAGCACCGGTCGGATGGGCACATGTCAAAGAAAGCGGAATGAAGAAAGCCCGTGATATTGGAAGTTAAGCCAATCAATGCTTAAAAAGGACACTAGCCAAGGCCTGATCAGTGTTGGGAGAGGGTTATCCATGGGCAGTGCTGAATGTATGCTAGGAAGAAAAGAGGTGAATTGATGCTGTGAATACCTTGAAAAGGGCACCCCAGCTTTCTAGGCCCCCAATTTACCGTTGCAATTCGCATGAAGCATGAAGCATGAAGCCAATCAACTAGCCTCCAAGGGAGCATCCTATCAAAGTACCCTGCCTCCCCTGAGCCCTCAGAAACCATGTGAAGGCCGTGTAGGGATAAAAACAAACTCCCCCTGAAAAAGGACAGTTGGTCAGTCAAGTGGATCTGACTCTCAGGAACTTGGCGTACGCCATCCTGAAGCTGGCGTACACATGGTTTCCTCAGGATTGGCGTACGGAGCAAGATCCTTGGCGTACGCCAGGTTGGTCAACCAGAAAACAGTTTCCAGCAGCTACTGCCTTTGCATGGTCGTTTTTGGTTCCGGGGCTTGCTTTGGTCACTTCTTGGTTCCCACAAGTCTTAAACATCATGTGGGACTGAAGCGAAGCGTCGGAACTCAAAAGCCGCGCCCATCGAAGATTTTGGACCCCCGGAGGCCCGTTTCAAGCTCAAATCGAGGATACGGAGGGTCGAATCTCATTTTAGAGGGTTTTGCCAAGTTTTGTTATGCCGAACATGTCACATAGGACTTGTGTGGCTGCTCGGGGGTGTCGGTTTCAGTCCAGGACCATATCGAGTCATCTTTTGCGTCTTATGTCCGTTTTTGCGGCATTTTTAGCTTTTTATCGGTATTCGCCGTATGCTGGTTTGTTTTTGTCGATATCGGCGGCTCGTACAAGTCATTGTACATCCTTAGAGTCTTTCAAAAGCGTCAGTTTCTTCCGTTTTGGAGAAATACGGATTTTGGTCTATTAACGCCTATTTTCCCGTATCCTCCGCGTGTCTGGGGTATATCTCGTATCCTAGGGCCTTTCTGTCCATGTTTATTCGAGCTAAGTCCTTTATGCACATGTGCAAGTGTCCGTGTCGATTCAGAACTATCATCAATGCATGTTAGATATTAGGGGACGGTTCGTTCGTTTCCTTAAACACAAAATCCAATAACTAAAGGAGTCAACGAACAGAAAGCGCAGATATTATTACTACCATGTCAAAGCCCTAAAAAGCAAAAGGTAGGAATGTATCAAGCGGCACACCGGCCCAAGCAAACTCAAAAGTATCAGGGCATACTCGCCCAAAAACATCAGCAGGCACGCAGGCCTCATATCCAAAATCAAGAATGTCTAATGTAACAAAGTCAAAGGCAAAACAGCAAAATAGGCTAAGGCTCAGTGATAGCCCTCAGTCGTCAAAAAGGTCCTCGTCATCGTCATCCTCGCTCTCTGCCAGCTCGCGTGGGTCTATCCGGAACTAGGGGTCCTCGACAGAGTCAGAATCGCTGCTGAGGGACACGCCTTCCTCTTCTTCTTCCTCTTCCTCTTCTTCCTCCTCCCTCCTTTTCTTTTGCGAAGGCCCCTCAGCAGGCCTCTTCTCCGCGGGCCTCTTCCTCAGCTCTCGACGGAACGGGAGATCCTCGCTAGCAGGCGCAATCTGTACTCCTCTCTGAGTGCTCGCTGCTGGCCGAGAAGAGCTTGGTGCTATCTTCTTCTGGGGAGGTGGCCTCACGCTCTTCCTCCTAGGAGCCGCCCTAGCCTGCCCCTGCATTGCATTAGGCTTGTTAATACTTGTGTGCACATTGCATATATATTGAAAATGTGAAAGCAGGACATTGTTCTATCAAAGTTTCAAAGTCATACCTGAGGCCGCACAGTAGGAACTGGAGCTGGAGGTGGATAGTGCAGCCGCAACTGGGCGCCGCTAGCAATTCTGTGAAACTCCTTCTCCATGGCCTTCATCAGGCACACCGCCTCTCGTACCCATGTCATGGGGGCCTGTTTACAGTAAGTGATCAAGTCAGTTTGCAAGTCAAGTGTACATGTGCAAATCAAAGTAAGGAAAGTACAAGGGATGCTAAGTATCATACCGGTCCTGTGATCTCCTCGGGCTCTCTCCTAGTAGGCTCAAACTGCAGAGTGGCCTCCTCTCCTTGAGCGTCCCGCACAGCCAGTGTCCAAGAAAGCCGAGGAAGGCCCGTCGCCCTAGCAGGCTCACTCCTCTCCCTCGAGCGGGCAGTCCTACCGCCTTGTCCGCGCCTCTCCTCTCCGGCTGCTCTAGCCTCGGCCTCTACAGCTCCGTGCTCGACTACCCCAAGCGGCCCCGCCAAGTACTGCTTCCGATAAACAGCATAGTTGCGCTCGGGCCTCAAGAAAGCAATAAGGCCTGCCGGGACGGTGAAGCGATGCAGCTCAGCCATCGTGTACTGGTCCGTGTGTGAAGCGCGAGGCGGAAGTGGGCCAGGCACGACGAACTCCGAAGCCTCAAGTGACTGCCGTGTCACTCGGTCCCCCAAGTACCACTGCCACCCGAAGATCGACTCCAGCAGCACGCGGCTCGCGGCTACCTCTCTGCTCCGGGAAAGGTACTCCGGCTCAGCCTCCGCGGACCTCCAAGGATCCCACTCCACCTGCAAACATGCGGCAACCAAGCAACAAGCAGTCGGTCAGCGACAGCATTAAAGCAATTCAAAGGCAATAGTAGGCAGTAGAAAGTTTGAGTTTTACCTGGGTGCCCGACAGCTCGTCGAGGTACGCCCGAAAGGCCTGGAGGCTACCTCTGACCGCCTTCTTGCCCCTGTACTGTGGCCCCCATATCAAAGCACGGGGGAGCATCTTCAAGTCCGGGCACGAATTCTCCGGAGGGTACATCTTCAGCACCTCGTAGGCCCATAGCTGCAAGTTCAAACAATCAAAGCATCAGTACAGCAGTTACAATTCAAAAGAAAGGAAGTTACTTGGAAAATAAAGGCTTGCAAATTTGGTTTCTTACCTCCCACACTCTCCAGTAGCCGGCGATCGCCTTCTTCCGCCGAGAGAACTCCCCCATGAAACTGTAGCACGTCCCCAGAGCAGCGCCTCCCCAGTCATACCTAGCCGCCGTGCGTAAGTCGAACAGGGCTGGCAAGTAGGCCACGTGCACCGTGGACCGCTTGTTAGGGTACAGCGAAGCCCCGAACAAGTACAACAAGTAGGCCCTCGCCATCTGCTCCTCCTCCTGCTCCGAGCTCGGGACTCTGTCCTTCAGATACCAATGGAACTGGTCATGGGAGAACGTCTCTGAGATACCCACCGGCACGAAGCCCAAGAACCACTGCAGCGCAGCCGGGTCTTTGTGAATCCCCGTATCAAAAGGGATAGGATCCCCTCCTACCCTCAGGCCTGTCAGAGCAGCAAAGTCCGCCGGAGTCACAGTCATCTCCCCTATCGGAAGGTGGAAAGTGTTGGAAGCATCCCACCACCTCTCAGCCAGCGCCGTGAGCAGGGCATGGTCACTAAGTGTAGCCGTCTGTGTAAGGATGAACGGCCTGAACCCCGCAGCGTCAACCAAGGCCCTAACCCGCTCGGGCAGCCCCCTGTACAACTCAAGGGAGCTATCAGGACCGCCGTGCCCCCTCGTACTGCCTCTCGTCCTCTGCACACCACAAGAAGCAAAATAGACAAGAGTTTGTCAGTATACTACAACAAGCAGTCGAATCAAGAAAAATCACAAGTTAAGCAATCAAGCTAGGATCAAGAGTGCATTCAACACTCTATGGTCAATTCGGGGTCTACATCTACCATGCGTTCGAAACAAGTTATCGCAAGAGCACAGTATCTTATATGCATAAGGCATCCTTTCAAAGTCGATTCTCTTCTCAAAAAGGGCAGTTTATTCAGTCGAATCCAAGGCACGGCATCCTATCAGTTGAATTCAAGTTCCAATATTAACAAGTCGAGGCAACCTACAGTCGATTCAAGTCCGTTATCACATGATTCTCGTCAATTCTCTAGCAAGTCTACAGTCGAAGCTCAAGTTCTTTCTATCCGGGTTTCTATCTATCAAGTCAAGCTATCAGGCATACATGTGTCACTATGCTATCAGGGTTCATGCACAAACAAGCTACATACAGATATGGTGATAAAGGGCTACGCAAAAATCGAAAGCAAGTTCAAAAGGAATACCTGCGCCCAGTCCACCGACAAGTGCCACTCGGGATCTCTCAGCACGAGCTCTGCGTCATAATCATCGCGGCGGGGGATGTAGCTCTCAAACCTGGACGGTATGAACAAGTGTGGCTCTGGAGGAGCATAGGCCCCTGCCTCAAAGGCCGCCCGGCCTGCAGCCCGCATCGCCTCTGCCCGCTCCACCGCCCGCTCACGAGCCAGGCCACCCTCCTCTTGGGCCTGCTCGGCTGCCTCTGTCTCCCATGCAAAGGCCTCCTCCGCAGCCTTGGCCCTCTCGGCCTCAACTCTCAGGCGCTCCTCCTCCTGAGCCTGCGCGATCTGTCTCAGTCTCTCCTCCCGGGCCGACATCACCGCCTCCACCACCGTCAGGTTATCGCGCAACAGCCGGTCAAGCACCTCCTCTGTCACGAACTCCGCGAAGTCTCCGCGCGTAATGGGAATGTGCGCCGAGGACCCCGCCTCTGGTCTGAACTCTGCTGGCCCTGTGGGTCCCTCGATGGGAGCCTCCTCCTCGCTCACAACACCCTTGCCCCTTGCCGGATCTCTCCTCGGCGTCTCCGGCCGCTCATCACCACCACCAACGTCACCGCCGCCGCTGCCAGCCCCAGATGGGCCCATGCCCGTAACAACCAAGCCCTCTATCTCACTACGGGAGTCCAACCGACTCACCCGTGGACCCCCTGCCTCGATCACGGCTGGCGTACGGTCGGCCGACCCTGGCGTACGCCGCCCGTCGCCGCCGATTGCCTCCGCTGCATGGCCACCATTGCCGCCATCGCCGCCTGTATCCTCTGCACTGATGCTCGTCGATCTCTCTCTGCTCGATTGATCGTTGATTCGAGGCACCGGAGCCTCGATTCCGCTCCTCGGCCGGCCCCTATCAGCACCGCCCCCATTGCCGCTCTCGCCGTCACCATCACCGCCGCCCCTACTGATTTCGGCCATGAATGAATACGGGTAGAGTTTTTGGGAAGGAAAGAGGATGTTTGGAAGAGTTTTGAGAGGTTTTCGCAAGTTAGGGAGTTCAAAAACCATAGGAGCGGTTTCTGCCTCCTGCAGAAGTTTATACGACGTGAGGACCTGTTGGGCCGGGTCTGGGCTTGGATCTGGACCGGGCCAAGAAAGATTCCTGGCGTACGCCAGGTCATGCTTACCGTACGCCACCTTTTATTGGGCCGTGGGCCCAAGCGCCACATGGATCAAGTTTTCCTTCTCAAAATGGAGCCCGGATGGACCAAATGCTTATTTGTACCCCTGGTGGGCTTATCCCCGAGCAGAGTTCCGTTCAAATTCAATTTCAACGGCGATCCGTCCGCCCAATTCAATTTCAACGGCGATCCATCCGCCCAATTCAATTTCAACGGTGATCCATCCGCCCAACTCAATTTCAACGGCGATCCGTCCGCCCAATTCAATTTCAACGGCGATCCGTCCGCCCAATTCAATTTCAACGGCGATCCATCCACCCAATTCAATTTCAACGGCGATCCGTCCGCCCAATTCAATTTTAACGGCGACGGATCGCCGCCCAATTCAATTTCAACGGCGATCCGTCCGCCCAATTCAATTTCAACAGCGATCCGTCCACCCAATTCAATTTCAACGGTGATCCATCCGCCCAATTCAATTTCAACGGCGATCCGTCCTCCCAATTCAATTTTAACGGCGACGGATCGCCGCCCAATTCAATTTCAACGGCGATCCGTCCGCCCAATTCAATTTCAAC
>BPLS01022945.1:0-16258 GCA_019656275.1 Rhododendron kiyosumense
AAGTATGGATACGGTGGGTCTCAGGTGAAAATTACTTTGTTTTGTCTTCTATTTTGATAGCTACCTACATATATATATATATATATATATATATATATATATATATATATTGGTAGAAAAAGGAAGTAAAACATGACTGAGCAAAATTTCACATTCCATTAACACGAACTTGACCAAACGTGTTCGGATTTCAGTCTCCGAAAAATCCCAAAAATTCAACAGAGACTAATAATAATTTAAAGGTCATCGTGGCGGTGTCGGATTTTTAAGGTGGAATCCCAACATTGCGTAACTCATACAGTGTATTGAGTTCTTATTCAGACCACGTGACTAAACTACTATTCTTCTTTTTTTAAAAAAGAAAAGACAGGATTTTACAAGCATATCCAAGCTTAATCGTAATATTACACTCTAGTTCATTTTTAAAACTTACAGTCTGCAAAATTGACAAATCATGAAGACCCTCAAAGTTATAAAGTAGAATTCCAAACAAAAAGTTGAAGGAGAAAACAACAGGTCTAACTATTGGTTTATGCCTTTTTCTTGCTCAAGAACATAATTTAATGTGCAAAATTCCATCACTAATGGATAATAATACCCCCTAAAATTGAGCGGTTTCCAAACATTCAAAATAGATATTAAGTAAAAGTACTTTATGCAGAGCTCGCCCATTTGGAGATGGCCCTCGACAAAATAAAATTGATAAGTTAACAATTTTGCACAGACACAAATACGGACGCGGACACGGGAATTTTAAAAAACTGGCGATACGGACACAGTGGGGGACATGCCACATGTGTGTGTGTATGTAACGGCCCGAATTTTGGGTACGTTAAATAAACATTTTATTATAAAAATGAAGTGAGTCACTGCTCATTTATTACATCATAACTCTCGTAAGAGTATTTGAAACACAAAATAGGAAAACAAAAGGGAACTAAGGTTCCTAACTACGACTTCTCTTATTCCTCCATCCTAGCGAGTTCTTCGGCTCCGAATGCCTCCAAGGTGAAGAGTTCGCCCTGTCCGTCTATCAGATCTGACATATTATACCGGCGTCGCCACCCATATAATATGCCAGGGTCACCACAAGGTAATACCATGAGCTACGAAGGCTCAATAGTAAAATCCTACTTACTAATCCTTAACTCATGAACCAATATCATAATAAAACATCGATTTCCACATGATACGTATATAAGCAGTAACAAAAGGTAAAACCAATATCATAACCACACTCATTTCATAATTATCATTGGTGTCCAAGATCCTCGAAGTTCTTCCTACGTAACCCATCGTAGACCGTGTTGTTATTACTACCTTTCTTTTCCAAAGTCTCCTTTTTAACTCACCCAATCTCAGTTCCGCCGCGCCAGGTTCCCGAGCATCCTCACAACGGTTCCGCAGCGCCGGGTTCCCATTGGCACACAAAACTTGCATTGGCTCCTCTCCACAGATAACCAAGCCATATTACCAACAAGGCTACCACGTCCGGCCCGATTGGCAATCTTCACAAAGGGCTACCAAGTTCGGCCACTTCGTGGTTTTCACAACCCACGCAATGGGCTACCAAGTCCAGCCACATTACGAGTTTTCATTCACACAACGGGCTACCAAGTCCGGCCACGTTGCGGTTTTCACAATTCACACGATGGGCTACCAAGTCCGGCCACATCGCGGTTTCAAAACACATTTCTCTTGTTAAACACACCCTAGGTGCCATGTTTCTAACTTCCTCGATTTTCATGTCACGTTCTCATGCAAGACTCCGCGTGTGAGACTTTTCATACAATCATGCATTCAATCAAAGCCTTGAAATAGTACAACAAGATCATCTAAGCTACATAGCATGCTTGAATCAAAACAACACACATCATGCATTTCCAACTTTTTATTTACGATCAAAGTAACTTCCAAGCAACATGCAATTTATACAATACATAGAATTAGAGTGAAAACTACTTTATACTTGGAAAAGTAAGTAAGGATAACTACCGTTCTCCTAGGCGGTGGTCGGCTATGGAAAGTTGGTCGTCAGTTTTGAAATCAGCAGCGTAACGGCCTCCGGTTTGCTTCGAAAGGAAAAGAGATGTTCTCTCTTTTCCTAGAAACAACTTTACTAACTAAAGTAGACTACTTTTAAGATCTAAGGGTGGTATTTGGAAGTGGTTTGATGGTTTTGCTCAAGAACACTCAAGAACAAGAAAGTTCTTGAACTTTGGACAAGAATACTAGAAATTCTAGAGAGAAGGAAGAGCAATGCTTGATGTGTGAGTTCAAGGCATGGAATGGCTTGCTATTTATAGGCAAACTTTGGCCCTCTCCTCTCTCTCAAGGCCGGCCCCTCTCTTTCTCTCTCTACTTCAAATTTTGACACATGTAAAGCTATCTTTGAAAGATCAAAATCCAATCTTAGGCTTGCAAGGCTATGATGTGTACCAAGGATTTGATCTTGGAACTAATTTGTGGTGGAGATGAGATTGGTACAAGATCCAAGGGTTTAACAATTGCAAGGTGTACAAAAGAGTACAATGGAGTTAAGATTTTTGGTTGGAAGAATAAGAATCCATAGGATTTGAAGTACAATGGAAGCTTAATGGCCAAGTACAAGCAAATCTCCCTCCTCCTCTCTTCTCCCATCCGGCCCCCCCTTCTCTCCTCTCCCTCTCTAGGCTGATCTCTCTCTCTCTCTCCCTCTCCCTCTCACTTTCTTGCCAAGGTACAAAAAAAATGAAAGAAAACAAATAAAAAAGTAGTACTTTTTGTACCATGGATCAAATAGTCTTTAAGGCCTAAGATTTTCCCAACAAACTAATAAATAGGCATATGGTACTCTAGGTAATACTTTAACCATCTATGTACTAATATATATATATATATATACACACACACATATGTACCCATGTAGTTAGTTAGTTCAAAATCCCATAAAAAATAATAAAGGGTACTTTGGGAATCTTGGTACCATGTACTTTTTAATTAAAGTATTAAGTACTTTGCCACATGGGCTTAAGAAAAAGTTTAGTTTAATAAACCCCATGGTACCTTGAAAGATTCACCCTTTTATCCATTGGGTAAAAATTCCCCTAACTTCTATTATCCAATGGATAATAGCTATTAGGTCACTTTTAATATTAAAATAATCAAAAAGTACTTTAAAGTAAGTATACTTTTATTATAACCAAATGGGATTCTATTATCCAATGGGTAATAGTTTTCCTAACATTTATTGTCCAATGCACAAAGAATATAACCAATTTGATTAAAAGAAAAAGAATATTAAAATTCTTAGTCTATGGTTCAAAAGGTTCAAAAGTTTCAATGAGGGGCAAAACGGTCATTTTACGGTGACTAGATGGCCTCCTAGTTTAGTTACTCCAACTAGCCGGTTAGAAGCTAACCAGGCTAGCAAAATGGGCTAAGGTGTCAAGAAATCAAATTTGAAGGGGCGAAAACGTAATTATGACAAACTTTGGAAATTAAAAGCAATTACAATTCAAATTCAAATTTTTAACGAAATTTTTAACGACCAAAAATCAGGGTCGTTACAGTGTATATATATATATATATTATTTTTCCCAACTTTAAATTGCAGAAATGTAAACAAAACGAAATAGATGAGAGGAATCTAATGTTACGGTTTCTTCTCTTTTAGGACTTGTCTTTATAGTTAACTTACACTTAAACCCAAAAAATTTCATTAGTAACATAGCTACCCAAAAAAAATTTAAAAAATACACTTGCACCAAAATTATCGTTTTTCTTATTATTTTTTATTTTAATTTTTCCCTAATTAGTGTCAAATTTTTTAGATTAATATTATCTATCGATGAATTAAATACAAAATTTATAATAAAAAAGTTTGTTAGAGAGAAACGAATGATTAATCTCAAATTTACAACTAAATAAAAGCATTATATAAAATTAATACTGACTGTTATGAACACAAATTAATTTAGGTTAAACTCACCGTTCTTTTTCTTCTTTCATACTATGTTTTCTGGAACTCATATTTAGGGGGAAAAAAAATTCATATACGGCTTTCTACTCTATAATTAAAACACCAAAATCAAGTAGTTTAATTAGCGTAGTAGTACTTATTTATGAGCTTTTAGTAATTAATAGTATCAGTCACAGGTTTTCTTTATTATCTACTTTCTTCTAAAAATTGGTGGAATTTATTGTTTCTTTTGTGAAATTGAAAGGCCCGTAGGGATCAGAAGGCTCTGGAGTAGTTTTGCAATCCTATTGCGTGCCTTGATGGTCAAGTAAAATGGATTCTCGGACAAGAAAATGTTGCTCTGTTTTGAAAACAAACAACAATGTATCGAAGAGGTACGCGTCGATAAGGCTAGTAAAAGAACCAAATTATTCTTTGAACAAGTTATAACAAAGCTCGTTCAACTTATATAATGTTTGAAAGATTGGAGGTACCCAAGTTAAATGAACCAAATTATTCTTTGAACAAGTTAACAAAGCTCGTTCAACTTATATAATGTTTGAAAGATTGGAGGTACCCGAGATTTGTCGGTGGTCGTTTCGATTAAGACCCATTTCAGATCGAGTCACTTCATAAAAAAACAACGCTTGAATAATCTGGTCTAATATTATTCCAACCACTCAGATTCCAAAAATATAAACAAAATAACGAAATTTATATAAATAAATTTGGCAGCCATATTACTGGTACACATTGAGCCAACATATTTCGTGTTTTACATTATTAATAATTGGCTGAAGTAGCTCCCAATAACACCCAACAGATTAATTAAGAGAGGACCAAAAATGAATAAAACCTATAAATGTAGGTAGTCTGTGGTGTATCAACTACTACATCAAAATAAGAGCAGTAGACAAAAGGGAAGAGAGCAGTAAACGACATCCAAAGCTACAAGATGAAAAGAAGTTTACCCTATTACACCCCCAGGACATGGTTCTTGAACCCTAAGGGCATGAGATAACAAGAAAAGTGAATCGTCGAAGAGACTCCGTTTTCCATTTTCTTACTCCGATTCCCTGACGGTATCACTTGTCAGCCATAGTTTCTTCTGGATCAAAAGGACAAGATCGTCCCCTTCCTGGTCGGAATCCGAAGAGTCGTGAGCTATTGCCACGGCTTCCCAATGCAATGTTTGCAAGTACTTCTTTACGAATTCAATCACTGGTTTTCTATCTCAGATTATAATGAATCCAGTGGGCCTGAGCAAGCGATCCATCTCAAGTAGCAGATCCTCGGCACTACACCCTTTCTTCTCGATGTCTGAAAACACAGTCCAAGCATGAAGTAGATCGTATGTCCGAGGGTATGTTGAGAAAGCTTCACACGTATAGACAAGTCAGTGAGTCCATCATATGTCAGAATCTTCCACATTCAAATTCCATCAAAGCAAAAGGAAATTTATCACTTTCTTAAGCTATTTCTTTATCTTAAAAAGTTTAACCCAATCTCAACTGCCCCTTATCTTCAATGCCAAATAGGTTAGATGTGTCAAGTTAGAAGCAATTTTCACTGGACGCCAAGAAAACCACATATCGCCTTCCACTTGGCATCATTAGGTTAATTGTAATTGCTAGTGCTACTTCTAAATAGGTACTATAAGTCCATACTCCCTAGCATTGCAAATGCACATGCAGCTTCCCTCTTCCAAAGATGCCAAGAAAAGAAATGACAACTTCTTCATGAATAGAAAAATTTTCTCCATAAATAGAATTCATACCAGCTATGAACTATGCCAATGAGGCCCCTATCATACACTAGCTTGAGTGTGTTGGGTCCATCCTCAGGGACGACATTCATCACCCACACATCCTTTTCCTTCAGGGCAGCTCCAAACGACCCCAGATTTGCCTTCATGTTCATTATATTCCTCAGACTGTCTGATGCAATCTTTGGACTCAACAGATTCCAATAACTCTCAAGTCTCAACCCTTCATTGCCACAATTCCTGAATTACACCAGCAATACCTAAGCTGGTAAGATGATCGAAATGGTGAAGTTACACTACCTTGTTAGGTGGACTACAGATACTTCAACCACAAAAAGTACCTGAACGAGACTACCTCAGTTCTTGCCCTCCTAATGTGACAAGGAAATCGGGAGAATCCTTCACTTTCAACTCAAATTCACTGTATTTAACCCCAAAAAAAACTTAAACGCACTAAAATCCAAGTAGAATCTTGACTGTGAATCTAATGTTTCTCGTTATTTGGATAAATGGATTTCGTCCTTGTTTCCTTACTGATTATTCATTCTGCATTTTGCTAAGAGCTAAAGCCAAAACAAAACTTCTTCTCAGTACCATGAAAAGGCGCGCCCAATTGCTGCCTTAGCCAAGATCAAAGTATGCAGCATATCCAGGGACTGAAAACAAAGACAACACCAGACACCAACTTATGTGCAACAACAAACGCACACGAGCCTTCATCATTTAAGACAAGCTAAAATTCTACCCACACATCTTTGGCAAAACATGTAACAACCTTCTTCAGTTCATCTACTTAACACTACACAAACAAACTACACTTATGGACATCATGTCGAAAAAGACCCAATCAAAATCATATAACAGAACTAAACTCAATTTCTACCTATATTTTAATGTAAGTAGGAGGGGATAACAGTACATGAAACAGGTACGGTGACATATATTGCTTTAACTAAGTAGGTGGAATTAAAGAATAATTGTATGCAATATAACCAAAAACTCTAACCCACCACAAATGAACAAAGTGGTGACTGATGCATATTAGTTGATAGATTTGTTGCCAGAGGCAGAGGCTTGTTCATCAATGTTAGTAAGCTGGGTTGTCCTTTTCCTATATGATTGAAACTAACGGCACCAGGCTGAGAGCCTTGTACACTATGCTAGCTGGCCTTAAAAATCCACTCCAAATCTCACAATTACCCCCAAACTTTGGGTGCATTAAAAAGCTCTCTAACTGGATCAATATAGGACTATGTAGCACCGACACGGATATGTTTCCACTCCATTCACTGAACTGTCAAGAGACTTTCTACCACATAGAACGAGTAAGAATTGATAGAATGTGTTTACGAAGTGTATGATCTATATGGGTGATGAATGCGGTCTCACAAAAGGAGGGAACAATCACACATATTCCCATGATAACTATGTAACCTGCTCGTCTATGTAGCACAGACACGGAAACGGATACAGACACGGACACGGCAATTTTAAAAAAATGGGGACATGGACATGGCGGGGGACACACCACATGTATAAATAAATAAAAAATAAATATATGTACATGTATAAAATATATATATATATGAACCATTGTATATGAATAATTTCACAAATTGTATAAACTTTTTTCAAAGGCATAATTACAATTTAACCCAAATATTTTGAATAATTTCATATTAACCCCCAAAAATTTTAAAAATATTACATTTTGACCCCTAGCCATGTCCCCGCCGTGTCCCAGCCGTGTCTCCTATAAAAAAATAATAAAAATTATTGGACACGCCACATGGCGTGTCCAATACGTGTCCCCGTGTCCAATACGTGGACACAGTGCCCTTTTGGAGTGTCGATGCTACATAGCTGCTCCAAGCCATTTGCATTCTAAACACTAGGAAACAAATATTGGAATGTGATTAAAAGGTACATAGTACCCGAAATAGGAACGACAAACATACCCATGAAAAGTGGGGGCCTTAAAAAGGCCTTGTTTATGGCGAAACAGAAATGAGCATCCACTGGCTGATCAGAATTGCAAACCAGGTTTGTATCAGGACAAAAAGGGAGCTTTAAATGTAATTTCAAAAGTTTCAACTCCAAGCACAAGGATTGGTGATGCATAGCATAAATTAGGAAAACAAAGCAGTAGCAGTTGAAAATTTCATTTTCTCAATACTCTATAAAAGACAGCAGAACATCAAATCCACCACAAAATTATAGGTAGTATACACACTTATCTCTCGATGATATGCAACTTGCCCAAACTTATAACTCCTCCCTGTGAGCTCAAGCTGGTTTAGGGCGAGTAAGGATTCGAACCCCAAAATTGTGGTTCGCAGCCATTAACTCAAATCCTCTGAGCTACAGGCCATACCGCATCTAGCCCATCTCTATTGGATTTTTTCCCAGAAGTGCATTCTTTTGAAAAGGACAAAAAGCCATATCAGGCTAAGAACCTACTCTATGAAGGCTGCTCGCAAGTGTAGAGTACAGGGTGTCATCAGGTGTAAGACCTGCTTCTTTCATCGCATCATACAATCTAAAAGCTTCATCTGATCTCCCCTCCTTTGACAAGCCCGAAATCATTGCACTGTAAGTCACTAGGTTTGGAACCAACCCTTTAGCTGGCATTTCATTGAACAATTCCATTGCCTGATCTACCGTTCCAAAAATACATTCTCCGTGTACGAGTGAGGTGTATGTGTAGACATCCGGCATCAACCCCTTCTCTTTCATCTCGTCTCTTAGCTTATGACCTTCATTCAACTTCCCTTTACTGCTATACCCGTCTATTTATGCATTAAATGTCACAGTATTACGTATCAGACCCTCCTTCTTCATCTTTCCAAACGGCCTTAAAGCTTCCACAAAATTCCCTTCCTTGCAATATATATCAATCAATGTAGTGAAAGTCACCGAGTTTGGAGCTATTCCCTCATTCATCATCCCGCACAATAACCTCTTTGCCTCCTCATGGCGGTTCGATATACAGATTCCAGTAGCAATTATGTTATTTGCAAACACATCGGGTTCAAGTCCTTTTTTCTCCATTACAGACTTCAACCTAAACGCTTCGTCAATCATCCCTTTCTTACAATACCCGTCCATTAGCGTATTAAATATCACTTGATTCACATCTATTCCTTGCTTTGCATCTCATTTAACAAATCTTTTATTGCATCCATTTGGCCAGCCTTGCACAAACCATGAATCACGGCACCATATTTGTGAGCATTAGGAACGATGCCTCTTTCGCTCAACTCATCGAACAACTTAAATGCCCTTTTCATATTTCCTAACCTGCTATTCCAACTAATTAACAAGCTGTAAACATGAACATCACCCGCTATACCCTTGTCACGCATTTCTTCGAAAACCCTCTCAGCATCTTCAATCTTGCCTGAGCTGAAACACCCTTGAATCAAGAGTGTATAAGTTGCCACACATTATAGGCCACTTCTTCCTTCTCGATTGCAATCAAAATCTCCTTAACTCTCCCCAAATCAAATCTCTTTACATATGCATCAATCAAAGTATTATACGTATATACGTTGGGTTTAACCCCTCTACCAGCCATTTCATTCATGAGTTCTCTGGCCTCATCAACCCTCACCATCTTACACATACTATTAATCACAATTGTGAGTGAGTAAACCGTAATTCCTACTCCAGAATCAACCATCCGGCGAAAGAAATCAAACAATGGCTCCACAAGATCATGTCTCTTTGATGCAAGTAAATAAACAATGCAAGACCTCTCATCTATCTCAAACCCGCTATTTTTCATGTACTCAAACACTTCTAAACCCTCTTTAAACCTCAAATTATCAGCATAAACCCTGAACAACATATCATATACCTTCACAACAATCTTGGGTTCTTTGCCATCTTGAGCCACTTAGGAAGCAATATCCGAAAATGGGTGTCCGAAATTGTCGGCTATAGCAAGTTTGTTCAATAAATTCTTGGCTTGGGTAAACTTTCTGGCTTTGAATAAGCGGCAAACAAGCATTATAAGGGATTGAAGGTTGAGTTTAAGAGATGGGTTGGGGTTTGTATAAAGGAAATCGAAGAAGTGCAAGCAAGACTCGATTGGGACTTGTGGGTTTGGGAGAACAAAGTGGGTTATGTGGGGGTTGAGATTGGAAAGGAGGGAGGGTGGGATTTGGAGGAGGGGTTGTGCTGGGTCTGGTTTGATTAAGGATTTAGAGATCAAATGGGCGATTTCTTGGTTTGATTTTGGGATGTGGGTTGTGGGGAAGACTTTCTTGACTATTTGGAAGAATCGTTGGGATGACATTTTTGGTAGATTTAACGAATTATGGATATTTATACCTTGATGCCAGAAGGATTCGTTTGTTGGTGTTGGGGAAAACCAATTTATTTGAGGTTTATGAGCTTCGCAATCAGCAACCCTTTCATTCACGACAGAAGAGGAGGACCTCGGAACAGGAGGATATGAACTTGGGTAAATTTCACTGACACCCCCTGAGGTTTCCCTAATGTACAGATTTCCCCCACATTTGGAAAATTATTTTCCCAACCTTGAGGTTTGGTTCCGCATTTCACTCACACCCCATCTGACTAGTTCCTGCAAAATATGTGGCTTACATCAACTGAAAAGTATTTTTTTGGACCAAATTACCCCTTGTGAAGATTGAAAGCATAAATTTTGGACTTTAATAACCTTGTGAACGTTGGGACACTTGTGTCCATTGGGGAGTGAGTTAGCTACCTATATCTATTTATCAAACGCTCACAGTTTTACGCACGAGGCATTCCTTTACAGACAGAACACACTGCAAATGAAGAATTCAGAGCCAAAATGAGAAGAGAAGCCCATCTTCGGACATCAAAGTCAAAGTTTCAAATGGAAAACAGCCATGTTCTTCGCATCATTCGGTAAAAAGATTTTCTCATCTCATTACCCTGTTCGTAAGTATAGCACTCAAATGGGAAAAAAAATGCCAATGTAATCCAGAAGCATAATGAAAAGCTAGTTGAAGAATTGCACACATTCCCATTCTTGATAGTTCATCCCAAAGTACCACAAAAATGGGTGCATATTTCGACCCCCAAAAAAGTCAACAAGGCCACATTGCCCACTTAAACCAAATACCATAGGAGGCATGGGAGCAGATCTTTGGAAAATAATATATTCTACCTTATTGTATACAACTAGTTCATTTACACCCACGTAACTTACCAGAAAAAAATGCAAGGAATTCCCAATTGGAAAATAATAGAGTAGGTGATACTACCTTCAGTTAAGCCCAAACATGTAGCACAGAAGCCATAACCAACAAGGAAAAAAAACAATCTCTCTCTGCACATACATATGTATCTATCTCTGTGTGTGTGTGTGCGCGTGCGTGTGCTTGCTTTTGCTTGGGAATCAGAACTTGAATCATACCCCCAAGGTTGCCCAAAAGCGAAGCAGGAAAAAAAAAATCAATCAAAGGGAAATCCCCGACTACGGTAGATCAGAAACTTTAAAACCCTAGAGCCCAAAAATTGGGTATATTCAACAAATCATGCAATTTGAAGAAGGAAAAATGTAAATCCCACGATTTCTAATCTAGATCAGTTACTTGCCTTTTGATCTTGCACAATTATCTTTAAAGATCGTGCGATTTCTGATCTCAGCCTCCACCAACTACTGATTTAGCTTCAAACTTTTGTTCCCCCAGCCCATTTGGATCATTGGTATAGATTCACCTGAAGAACTCACCAATTTCCCAAAAAAACGCACAATCTCTCCCTCTCTCTTTCTATCTGTTTGTGTGTAGATATGGGTGCATGTGGGATAAGAAAGTTATATAAATAAAGTAGGTGCAATATCCTTTTAACGCTGATAAAAAAAAAATTTACTCCCTCCGTCCCAATTTATTTTGTCTACTTTTTGACTTTAGCATGTTCCAAATTAATTGTTCAACTAAAAGTTGACTTGGAAAAATTTCCTTAATGCCCTTTCACTTTTCAAATATCATGAATTGGGAAAATCACACTCTCATCAAATACCAAAAAAGTGAAGGGGAAAGGATCATATTATGATGCCCCAGTCCGGTTTAGGGGCATCCATGCCCCCATTTTCCCTCAACGGTTGGATCTCTTTTTTTGAGTCTCAGTCATTAGTTCAATCCCACTCATGGTAAGTGTGGCCATAAATTGTGGTAAGTGTGGCCATACCTTTTTATTAGTAAGGTATAGGATGGGAAAAACTTCAAAACTAGAGTTCCAAAAAGCTTACCTTACCTTATGAGAAAAGTTTGAGAAAGGTGCACCCCTACTATATCCTTAAACTACAAGCTAGCACGCAATGGCTTTTTAGCTGTTGTTGCTTGCTGCTTGCAGGCTCAAAAATCTCTCTTTCACTTCTCCTCCCTATCTCCATTCTGATTGATTCGCTTCTTCCTTCGTGCAAGCGCTTGTGGTATGTGTGATCATAGTAAATGGTATGTAAAGCCAATTTTCTCCTTCTCCGCACATTTCTTGAAACTTTCTAATCTATGTGGAGAAGACCTCACATACCTCACAACATCACAAACACGAAGAATAGACTCACTCATTTCTTTCAACCCATCACCCACAATAAGATTCAAAATGTGTGCACAACATCCCATATGTAAACACTCATGTTTCAAGACAGTCTGTTTCCAATCAATTGTTTTCCTTTTCAAGAACTTAATAGTCGTGTTGTTCGAACTGGCACTATCTACCGTCAATGTAAAAATACCATCAATGCTCCACTCAAGCAAAGATGACTCAATTTTCTTGTCAATGGTCTCTCTGTTATGATCTTCAACACGACAAAAGTTTAAGATTCTCACTACATGTGCAGTGAGACACGTGAAGTTAAAGTTTGTGTTGATGTCCATGTCTCAGTTGTGAGGCAAATCCTACAACCCTTCAAAATTTTCTTCAACGTTTCCCTCTCATTGTTATAAATTACAACAACCTCTCTAGATATAGTTTGGCGAGAAGGGACCGGTGAGAACTTGGTTGCATGACATTACAAGACTTCCTAAACCCAATCCTTTTAACAAACCTAAATGGAAATTCATCAATAATGACCATCTCCGCAAGAGCTCTCTTACAATCATCAAAAGACACTCATAACAATCTCTAACACCCCCATCCGTGGGTTTGAATGAAAGGTTTTGGTGTCCATGTTGGTCTTTATTAGGATATAACGGGCAATTGGGGATGTGAGCTTTCAAATTGCTAGGGCCATGTTTTTTAGATTTAGCTGCATATCGTTACTTGCAACACTTACATTCACCAAATTTGGTAACCTTACCCTCTAGAATTCGGTTGAAGTGATCCCAAACATCAAATTCGTATTTTTTCTAGGCTCCATTTTAGGTTTCGGCACTAGTGGTGGAAGCTTTCTTTTCCTTTTATTGTTTCTAACTGTATCGACCATATCAGCTTCAACATCAACAACGTCGACAACAAGATTAGGATTACCTTCAAGTTCTTCAACATCATCCTCAACTACCTCATCATGCGAGAAATCAAAGAAGTCCGAATCCATCACCTACAAATGAGTGTTCTCAATATCAACCATCGTGTAATGAAAGAAAAAAAGCCACATAAACATTAACATTTCGTACAAATGTTTAAATTTCTACACACAACTCTTACGTTCATAAGCAACAATGCATGACCTAGCCTATTGCCTTCACAATTCAAAGACTTACAATTTTTTAGAAAAATCAACACATAATTACACATGCACCAGGTTACAAAATGGAAACATTTTTGTTTCATGGTTGTCATTTTCATCATTCAGTGAATGAACAGAATCTGAGGCATTTGTTTAATAGGGTGAAAAGTATTGGCTGAAGTGTTTGTATTTGTTTCCAGTGCGTAGTGGTGGTATCTTTTTTGGCTGATCAAAATAATCCAATCAAAGAGGATCGGTGAACTGTGAACCTATGGAGGATACCCAAATCGCAAAAAACACTGTTGAAATCGCATGTAGAGTCATTCCATGCATAGAGACGAGAGAGAGAGAGAGAGAGAGAGAGAGAGAGAGAGAGAGAGAGAAACGCGTACCACGGTAGAGTATCACAGTCCATCGCCTGAGGTCCGGAGTCACTGCGTCGATCGTCGGATGCCCTGAAAGAGTCTGAGTCTCTATGACGAATTTAGGGTTCTTGGGGGATCGATTGAGAGAGAGAAAGAGAGAGAGAGTAGGGGTGGTAATCGGTTAGGGTTCTTGGGGGAGGAGAGGATCAGAGGAGTGAGAGGTGGGCGTGGAGTTGCGGAACGAACGAATCGGGGAAGAACAGAAGATAAATGTTTGAATCGCATTAATTTCCAGTTTTAAACACCTAGTTACCTGGCTCTCCGTCATGGAGACAGGTTCGAGCTCTGTTGTGGATGATTTGAAGGTTTAGGGTTATACATAGCCTCTAAACACTGTGTGGAATAACTCACTAACTTCCTCCATTAATCTCCGCTAATGTATACAATATTGAAGAAAAAAACCCCTCTTTAGTTATTTCATGAGAAAAAAAAATCATGAAATCGTGAATTTAATCCAAAAACACCTCTGAGGTTTGGTTTGGTTTTTGAGTAGTGTAAGTTAGGGGTGCATATGTTCCGGATTGGTACAATTTTCTAAAAAATCAATAATCAAACCATTTTTGATGGTTTTAGAAAATTAGAAATCAAAATCTAACCAATATATGCGTGGAACCTAACCAAAATCAAACCACAAGATCGGTCTGATTTTGGTTCGGTTCCGGTTCTATCCAATTAGCATCCAAACACTTATTCATATGAACTCATAAAATTACAAATTTAAAGTACCAAAAACTCATCGGTGAAATAAAAATAAAAATTTTATTAAGAACTTGCCTAACAAATAAGATTTATTCTCCAAATAAATTAACTTTAGCAAGAGCAAGGAAAAGATTAAGCTACCAAATCCAAATACATATTTAATTACACAGACATATAGGTATTTTTATATATATTAGTTCTAAACGGTTCGGTTTGGTTCTAACCATAGTTCTTTAATTGAGAACCAGTAACTGAACCAAAATTAATGGTTATGATTTTTTTGGAACCATAACCTGACCCATTAACCACAAAATCGGACCAAATAAGACAATTCGGTCTGGATTGAACCGGTTTTACGGTTCGGACGATTTTCTGAAGCACCCCTAGTGTAAGTTGGTCCGGTTTCCAAAAATTACAATCCATCTTCAATGATAGGGTTTGTGAATTTATGCTACTGGTTCTGATTCTAATTCGATCTAAACCGTCTATATATACCTTTATAATATAGATACACCAAATAAAACATAGGTTTAGCCCTATAGTTAATTTTCCAATTTCCATTCCACTAGATGTTATTACATGTTTTTGAGCAATACTCCACGTCTATCACATAACACGCTATTCATAATTCTGTTATCTAACTTACCAACACAAAAAGTCACCGAGTCTCCTAGTTTTAACCAAAATTTGGGTTTGATTTCAAAGGGGGAGTGGATCCACTTTTACTTCTCACCTCGCCGCAACGCCAACACATGCAGCATCTGTTCCCCATGTACGTGCACATAGCATTTTTGGGGAGTGAACCCACTTGCTCCTTTAAGTCCTTTTACCTCGCCACAACGCCAATACATGCAGAATTCGTTCCCAATGTACCTGCACATAGCATTTTTTTTGTTTATTCTATAAACACAAATGGAATTGACTTTTTAATCTATCAGTTTTGGTTTATCTAGTCTCTTCAGTTTTCAAAAATTTAATTATTAATTTATGAGGATATCTCGAAATTTCAAGTAAAATGAAATCAAATCGTATTTTACTGATTTGGATTGGTTTGGTTCGGTGAATAATTTTATGGATTGATTTGGTTCTCCAAATTCTCAATCTGTAGGTATTGGTTTGATTCTTTGTTTACTATAAAACCGAATCAATTTGATCCATGTTTACCCCTAATTACCATAGATTTCAAAAGCACAAGACTTGCTGTAGTGGATGTAAAAATGGTCCAGCAGTTCAATTTGTGATTCAGATGGTTCAAAGCGGTTCTACATTGCAAACGGTTTTGGAAGGTTTAGACTGGAGCTCATGCCGGTCAATGGGCCATCGGGTCCAATTGGCTGAGCCGAACCAGATTTCAAAACTTTGCTTATTTATAAGAATGAGCAATAAAGTGTAAGCCAAAAAAATTTGAACAACTTTATTCATTGCTGTCTGTTTAGAAAAAAAAATAAATTGAGAATTATTTGGTGTATCACTTATGAATTCTTCCGCCAACAAACAAATGACCTATAAAAATCATAAAAATAATACAGAAAATATGTATAGAATGTAGTGGCTCAATGTTGTTTAATTTGAAACAAAATCATCAACGAAGATGACTTTGATATAAAAAAACGTCATTTACAATAGGTCCTGAAAAGTTTTTGTTTTCTTTTTGAGAAATTTTTTTATGGGCGTTTATAACTACCATTATTCTATAACATGTACAAATGCTCGACTTCAACGAAAAACAACAAACTATTCAAATCAAATAGTGGATTGAC
>BPLS01022967.1:2370-17200 GCA_019656275.1 Rhododendron kiyosumense
CCCGGAACGGCGGAATCGAGGTTGGGTGAGTTAAAAGGTGTTTTTGATAAAGTGTAGAAATGAAAAAGGTTACGATGAGTCAAACGCCAACGGTAGTTACAAGCGATGGTCAAACATGTTAGCTTATTGTCTTTTATCCCTGCGTGTATACTTATCATGTGGAAATCGATGTTAGTTTAGTAGGATTTACTATTGGGCTTTCGTAGCTCATGGTGTTGCCTTTGTGGTGACCCTGGCATATTATATGGGTGGCGACGCCAATATAATATGTCAGATTTGATAGATGAACAGGGCGACCTATTCACTTTGGAGGCATACGGAGCCGAGGAACTCGCTAGGCTGGAGGAGCAAGAGGAGCCGTAGACTAGGATTTCCTAGTTTTCTTTTGTTGTCTTTTGAACTTTAAATGCTCCTATGTGAGCCGTTTGTAATAATGAGCAGTGACTCAGTATTTCTGTAATAAATTTCCTTTATTAACGTACCTAATTTTAGGGGCGTTACAGGTGCTCACACCACAACACCCTTGAAAGACTCACATCTCACACTCCCTCCACTTGTTCTCACATGATTCCCCCGCTATTTAATACCTCCTTTCCAAGAAAGGATGGAGCTCGAACACATAGCTCACCGGTAAACACACAATGTACGAAGGCACTCAACTCTTGGACAATAGCTAAGCCACTTACACACATGAGAGTAAGATATATAGCAGCTATTTAGAAGTAATAGCAGCACAGAAATCGATCTGCAACAACTCATTTCTCATCTGCACTGTTTGAGATATAATGCACGGGGATACACACTCCATTGTACAAGCTGCTTGCTGACTCAACCTTGTACAGCTAGCAGCCATGACTTGCTATCCACCTTGAAGGAAACCAACACAAAGAACAACCTGGCCATTTAAATCACACCGCAATTAGAAAAATGAACAAATGCATTAATAGCAAAAGTAATCTAACTCACTACAGTGTTCCACTCATTTACAATCGACTCTGCTTGTGAATGAGGCAAATTAGAGAGTGATAAAAGCCTTTTTTTTTTGGATAAACCAGCTTGAAATAGAAAAAAAGGATAACCGAATGTACAGCCCACAAGGGGCATACCCCAGGAGGAAAAATAAAAGAAGGAAAAGGAAAAATGCATTTCAAAGCCAAGTGGCTACAAAGAGCTAAGGTAAATAAATAGACCAATCCATGGTTTGTAATCCATCTGCAAGATGACAAACAAGCCATGGCAAAAGGGTCGTGAACTACAAGGGAATGGTAGTGTAAGTACCAAACCATGAACCGAACTAACACCCTCACGATGCAGCAATAAAGCTGTTGATAGGAAAGGTGGTGGCTGCAGCAAGCTGCTGCCCCGAAATAGCAACAAAGGACATCTCCATAACTATTGGAATATCAGCAATTAACCAAGACTCGTGGAATCAATCGTAATACTGAATTTCCAATTTCCTTTGAGCACTTGGTTTGAACTTGAACTCCACATGAGCGATGGAATGGTGGAATGATCTTAGGTGACAGCAATTCACATCCTCGATTCTGGATATGGACTTCGCAAAACAACGACCAAACAAACAGAGAGCTGTTGGATTGTACCCAATAGAACAAAAGCAGTAACCATTGGAAAATGCAGATTATAGCCTCCGGATACACCATCCTGTGACAAAATAAAAGCTAAAAGCTATAGCAGAACACTCACAGCTATGCACCATGCAGAGGACATCCCCCTCTGCGAAGGGAGATCCCAACAACAGCCTTTGTTGGTTAGGCTTGTACTACACATTGAAACTATCAAAATTCTGTTGAATTTCCAGAGTTAGCAGCTCTAAAACATAGATAGGAGCTGTCAAAGACTACAATCATTATGGTAGCATTAGAAGACTGCTAGCTTCAAAGAACACAGTCACAGTCACTAGACAGCTGCAGTGGACAGCCAAAACATGTCAGGACTGCAGCGGGAAGACCAGTCGGTAGCACTAACAGGATTATATAAGCTTAGCACTTCACAATGCTGTAAACTGAACCCAAAAAGCAGAACCAGCAGCAACTATAAAGTAAAATAGCAGTATGCAGAACAGACCAGAACATCAGCCCCTAGCTGCTATTCAGCGAACAGAACAAGTCCGAACAGCAGCGAACAGAACAGGACAGTAGCAGCAAAACAGCAGCAAAACAGGACAAAGTAACACTACAGCAGGACAGCAGCGAACAAGTCAGAACAGCAGCAAAACAATAGCCTCTATCTGCTAATAACCAAACAGCAGCAGCAAGCGTAACGCAAGAGCAGAGAGGAACACTACATTGACATCTCAGAATTAGTAGCAACATGAAAACAACAAGACAATTGATTGACCACAAGTATCTGAGCTCAGATCACAAGCATGAGTAGAATTTAGGAATGATCAAGAATGATGACCTAGCACTATGTTCTCACCTTCTACTCCCTTGAAAAGCTCACTGCTCCCACTCTTATTTTTTATGTGCTAGGATAAGGATCTGCAAACTCCCTCCCTAGTTCTCACCATATGCCCCCACTACATATTACCTCCTCTCTCAAAGAAATGATGGGGCACTAGCACACACCTCACTGGGTACACAATATAAAGGGACACACAGCATCCTCAAAGGAACAACCAAAGAGTAAGATATATACCTGATAAATAGGAGTACTAGAAGTAAGCCCTCCTTATGGACCTTGTTGCCTACCTTGTTGGACAACCCACCTTACGTTGGCTTTGCAATGGTATCTCCTTGTTAGAGGAGGTGTTCCAAGTTGATCCTTTGACTTAACAACGACTATTTAGGACTTGGCCGTCACCTGCAAGAATACCAAAACTACGCACATCTGCTCAATTGAATCACATTGCCAATTAGAAACAACAACTAGCAAAGTCATTTAGATTGCAATATTGTTCCATTCATTTACAATTAACTCTGCTTGTGAATGAGGGAGATTAGAAAGTGACAAAAGTCTTCCTCGTACCATGTTACAAATTTTTTGAACAACTATCTCCCAAGTACAGGATTGGTTTTGGAATTTCCTCAGGTTTCTCTCGATCCAAATGTGATAGACAGTTATTGTAAATCCCAATCTAGTGATTACACTTTTGAGAGTTTTGCCTTTAAAACTTGATAACAGAGTTACCCAATCTGCCCAGGATCGAGTAGGCCATGTAACATGGAGTTTGGTCTGTATGGTATTCCACACCTGGTTGGAAAATGGGCAATTAAATAAGAGATGGTCGTGGCTTTCATGCCCCTGACACAAACCACATTGTAGAGGAACATTTAATCCAAATGACACGAGTCTATCAGCAGTGGCAAGTCTATTCTGAATAGCAAGCCAAGTGACAAAGCTGCATTTAGGTACATGCGCAGAGAACCACACTACCTTATGCCATGGGACCTTAGGAAATGGATTTCTCAATTTGTTCCATAAGGATGCAATTGTGAACTGACCATTGGAAGTAAGATTCCACTTTATTTGATCTGGCCCTTGCAACCTTGACTGAATTATAGGTGGCAAGGTGTGTCTCACCTCATTGAGTTCAAATGTTTGTGTGATGGGAAACGCCCAATTAGAACCTTCTATTATGTGGGAGACAAAGGCATCTTGAGGGATGCCAGAGTCATACACCATTCTAGAACCAAATCTATCCATTAAAGGACCTAGAGGATGCCAATTGTCATGCCACAAGGAAATGGAGTTCCCATTACCTAGTATACATAGGACATATGGTTTAACCAATGGTCTGAGATTCAAAAGCTTCCTCCAACCCCAACTACAGTCGCCCGGTATTTTCAGATTCCAGAAACTCCTACCTCGTATTAAATACGATTTGACCCACTGACACCACATGGATTGTTCACCCCCAGAGATTAGGAACCATATGTGTTTTGCAATGGCTGCCCTATTCCAAATTTGTAGAGATTTAAAACCAAGACCCCCCTCCTCTTTGGGAGAGCACAAATGCTCCCAGGAAACTTTAGCACCTGTTTTCTTTAAGTCAGGCCCAGACCAAAGAAAAGCCCGAAGTATTGACTCAATTTCCTTGATTACCTTTTTGGGAAGGATAAACAAGGACGACCAATATGTTTGAATGGAGAAAAGTACATTCTTAATTAGTTGGATCCTACTAGCATAGGTTAGATCTCTATTAGTTCAAGTCTTAGTCCTAGCAATCATACTCTCCACTAAACGATGGCAATCCGAAGCCTTGAGCTTAGTGGAGAGGAGGGGTACACCCAGATACCTGACTGGGAGGGTGCCCTCATGGAATCTTAAGATGTCCAGAATGGCTAATCTAGTGGTAATGTTGACCCCTGAGAAATAAACGCTGCTTTTCTCGGGGTTTGGGGAGAGACCTGACAAAGCTTGGAACTCAGTGAGGGCTTCTTGAATAAGGGTGATTGAAGACAATTCACCCTTGCAAAAGATCATAAGATCGTCCGCAAAGCAGAGATTAATGATCTTAGTATTCCCACACCTCCAATGGAAATGGAAGTCAGGTAACATGGATTTCTCTCTAAGTAGAGAGGTGAGAATTTCCATAACAAGGACAAAGAGGTATGAAGACAGAGGATCTCCTTGCCGTAGTCCTTTTTGCCCCATAATGTACCCAGTGGCCTCCCCATTCAAGCTTAGGGTGTAGTTAGCAGTGGTAACACAAGCTTGGAGCCATTTGATCATTGTTGGATGGAAATTCATAGAGGACAGAACATCCCAAAGAAATTCCCATCTGACATTATCATAGGCTTTCCTAATGTCTACTTTCATTGCACATCTTGGTGATGATGATGATTTATGATACCCTCGCATTAGTTCTTGGGTGAGGAAAATGTTATCTGCAATTCTCCTCCCTTTAACAAACCCCGACTGGGCAGGGTCAATTAGCACAGGGAGGGCCACCTGGAGTCTTTTAGAAATTATTTTAGCAATGCATTTGTAAACAGTGGTACAACATGAGATAGGTCTAAAATCCCCTACTTTGGAAGGGTTAGGGATCTTTGGAACAAGAGCTACCATGGTAGAGTTGGCCTTCCTGAGTAGTTTACCGGACCGGAAAAAGGTCTTAACAGCTGCAGTAACCTCATGGCCTATGATAGGCCAAGATTTTTGAAAAAAACCAGCATTGTAGCCATCCGGACCAGGTGCTTTTTTTTTTGGGGTAAATCAGCTTGAAATAAAAAGAGGCTAAACGAATATACAGCCTACAAGGGGCATACCCCAGGAGGACAAAGAAAAAAGAACAAAAGAAAGAAAGAAAGGTAAAAGAAAAGTCCAAGAGCCTATGCCAAACGGCTACATAGGTCTAAAGGTAATTGAACCACCTGTTTCCTACCCATCTGATAGAGGGATACAAAACAGATAGGAAAGGGTTACACATTGTACAACTTTGCACCCTTGTACCCTACCGTATTTACGAAAAAGTAAAATGATTAGACATCAACTTGAACCAAGCTAGACATTTAACACGTGGCCCTACTATGGCAGCCACTAACAGTTCTACTGAAGATCGAAACTGAAGACAAAAGGCTGCTGGGCCTGTATCAAGCAGCAGCGCCTGAACATTACAAACAGCAGCAGCAGCCGCAAGCTGAGAGCAGTAGCAGCAGCAGCAGGACCTAGCTGCAGCCGCGGCAAACTAAGAGCAGTAGTAGCAACACCTAGCAGCAGCTCCAAGCAGAACCTCCACAGGTAGCAAAACAGAGACATTTAACTGTACAGCGGCCAAATTGTAACATGACCGCGGCCAAATTAAGGCCATAGCAAAACAGATACCAGAGACCAGCAGCTACAGCTATGCATTGCAGATAGCAGCAGTTTTCAGAAGTGCTACAGCACCAAAATCAGCACTTAACAGAGAGAACAAGAGCAGTAGAGCATACAGAAAGCTGTTACCGTGCAGAGGACATCCCCCTCTGCGAAGGGAGATCCCAACAACAGCCCTTGTTGGTTAGGCATTCCACAAAACAAGAATTTGGGTTGTACCTTTACACTATGCAGAGGACATCCCCCTCTGCGAAGGGAGATCCGATATCACTAACAGAGTTGCAAAAGCTCTGCACTGCATCTAGAAGCAGAACGAGCAGCAGCTGAAACAGGGCAGCCTAACAGGACAGTAGCAGCAAGCAAGCCTAACAGCAGCCGCAAGCAGCAAGCAGAACCGAACAGCAGCAGCAGAGTTAACAATAAAACAGGGCAATACAGAACATACCAGCAGCAGCAAGAAGAGTTAAAGGTTAACAGCAGCATCAAACAGAGATAACAACATCCCCTAACTGCTTTTTACCAAACAGAAAATCCGAACAGCAGCGTACATAACAAAACAGCGTACAGCAGTGAAACAAAGGCCTCTATCTGGTATTAACCGAACAGCAGCAGCAAGCAAAACACCACCATTGCAGTGAGGTGAAGTATAACAACAGCTCAGAATTTGCAGCAATAGTAAAACAACAACACAATTAATTTGCCCAACGGGAGCAGCACTTAGGTAGCTAATACAGCTAAACCCTTAAATGGAAATGACGATAAACCACAAATACTCTGAGCATAGGCCACAGCATGGGAAGTAATTAGGAATGATCAAGAATATTGAGAATATTGACCTAGCACTATGTTCTCACCTTCTACCCCCTTGAAACCTCACAGCACCCACTCTGATTTTTTATATGCTAGGACAAGGTTCTACAAACTCCCTCCCTAGATCTCACCACATGCCCCCACTACATATTACCTCCACTCTCAAAGAAATGATGGGGCACTAGCACACACCTCACCGGGTACACAATATAAGTGGGCACACAGCATTCTCCAAAGATCTTCCAGAGAATAAGTTATATACCTGATATATAGAAGTATTAGTAGCTATCTCTCCCAATTGATTGAAGTGGGGCTGGAACATACGATAACTGCCCACATATGCAAAATTCAAAACAATTGAAATATGAGTCAAAAACATAACAATATTGAACAGCTAACTTCCAGCATAGTGCCACTCATTAACAACCTGGTCTGCTTGAATTTGGGGAATATTGGGTAAGGATAGAATCCTTGCCCTCACCATAGAGCAAATTTTATGAACAACTACCTCCCAACTAGATGGATTCCCCCTGAATTTCCTCATATTCCTTTCAATCCACACTTGATATACCGTGGTTGTAAAACCCAATTTAGTGATGACAGTTTGCAGAGATTTACCCTTTGAATTAGAGAGAAGGGAGACCCAATCATTCCAAGTTCCAGGTGCTTTATTAGGGCTTAGGGACCAAAATGTGTCCTTAATCTCCTGATCAGAGACCTCCCCAATCATTGCCAACTTTTGGGTATCAGTTAGTCTTTTGTTTACTAATTGCTGAATTCTGTTTCGTCCTTGATAAGTATCAGGATGGACAGAACCTAGCAAGTTAGTGTAATAGCTGACAAAATTGGATTTTATGACCTCAATATCATGTGTGTGGGACCCATCCTCCAAGACCAGGTTGGTTATTTTGTTTCTATTTCTTGCATTAGTTACAGATTTGAAGAAATAAGAAGTGCACTGATCGCCCAACTTTAACCACTGGATTTTGGACTTTTGTTTAGCCAGACTTTCCTCAGCCCTAGCCATTGTGAGCAGCTGTTTATAAACTGCTCTTTCTTGGCTAACTAAGGAAGGATTAGGATTATGGGAGCTCAAAGCATGCTGCAAGGTATCCAGTTGCTGTCTAAGGTCAACAATTCTAGCAGATACATCACTAAAGTCTCTAGTATTGATAAGTTTAAACTCACCTTGCAATAGCTTGAGCTTCTCACAGACACAATACATGGGATTCCCAATAATCACTCTCCTCCAAACTTTCTGGACTACATCCAAGAACTGAGGGTGATCTGCTAGGAAATCAAAAAACTTAAACGGTTTATTTGATTTCCTAGGACTTGGAAGAATAGACGTAATGGCTGGGGAGTGGTCGGATATCCCCGGAGTAGGGAAATGAGCATAGGAAGAATTATACACCTTCATCCAATTTTCATTGACTAACACTCGATCCAGTTTTGTACTAACAAAATGTGTAGGGTCTTGTTTGTTGGCCCAGGTGTAAAAACAACCAGTGTACTTAAGATCATCCAGCCCCAAATGATACAAACAACGATTGAAGTCATCCATATAATGAGGCCAAGAAACAGTTCCCCCAACCTTCTCTCTGGGAAACCGTATGACATTAAAATCCCCAAGCACTATCCAGGGAGATGTAGTGCTCAGGAGATGCAGTCTAGACCACAGGGTCTGCCTAAGTAGATAATTGTTCGCCCCATACACAAACGTTGCAAAAAAGGGGGGGGGGGGGGGGCACCACATTTAGATTGCACCTCACAATGTATAAATTGGTCAGATTGATCAATAATTTGGATTTGAGCAACATGAGGATCCCAACACACAAATATCCTGCCTATAGGTGCTTGGGGGTAATTGTTCACAAAATTCCATTGAGGACAGATATATTTTATCACTTTAAATGCTTTATCCTCTTTTATTTTATGTTCTAATAAACCCACAATTGATAGCTTGTTCTTATTTACAAAACACTTAACCTCTTTTTGTTTAAGTGGATCATTGAGACCCCTGATATTCCAAAAACCAAAATTGAGCGGGTGGATAGACATAAAACAAATATTCAAACAGAGCAAATTATAAAATGGCAGAAGGTAGAAAGAGTAAGCATACTGCCCTGACAAAAGGATATGGGAGAATTAATTCCTTCTTCTAGATTGGGAGCTCAGATGTTGCTCCCTTTCAAGTTTCTTCATCCGTCTTTGAGCTGATTTGGTTATGACCTTTTGAAAGTTCCCCTTAAGATCTTCTTCTGATGCTTTATCCCGCATCACTGGGCCATGGGGATCAGGTGGTTTAGGAGAGAGGTTGACCACTCCACCCCTTGGATCAGCTGAGCGAGATGGATCTGTTTTGCTGCCCATATCTACTAATTAAGATTGTGGTAGCTGTGAGGCTTCATGGCAGCTTCTGACTATTCCGGTTAGAACCTCTAAAAGTTTTTCTTCAGATTCTGCCTCAGCCATAGTGTTAACTGAGTTGGTAACTTGCTGCTTCTGAGGTAAAGTAGGGCTGACCTTAGAGGAATCCAGTTGCGGTTGCATAGTATCCTTTGTTGACCGTTCCAATACTAGCAATTGCGTACCATTGTCCGGTTGTAACCCAACTTGAATTGTGGTTGTGGGAGGAGAAGGAGCTCTTTTAATACATCTCTCAGAAAAGTGTCCAAACACATGGCAAAGTTTACAAATGGGTGGAAGAACTTGGTACTCGATAGGTACAGTAACTGACTCTCCTTCCACAAACACTGTGACCTCATCAGGAAGGTCTTGTTCGGCACTAATTTCTATGCAGATCCTGGCTCTTGTGGACTTAGTATAGAGAAGGCCAGGTTGCTTGGCCGTCTTAGCGGTAGCCTGGTCAACATGCATGGGCCTCCCAATTGTGCTTGCTATTCGGCTTAAACACTCTTGATTCCAGAGTTCAAAGGGTAAATCATGAAATTTAACCCAAGCAGGTATTTTGGAAGGCTGCTCATGAGCAGGTTTCATCATCCTATGCCAGTCCTTGAGGACAAGGTATTTCTAAGAGAAAAAATAAGGTCCGCCTTCAAGTACCGTCATCTTAGCTTGTTCATCTTTGAATTCAAAAAGATAAAATCCTGATACATTAGGCTTTACAGCCACAAATAGATCCTTCCATTGGTTCCGAGGAGTGGACACAACCAATGGATAAGCCATATTACCATCCAGAAAATGACCTATCAGATACCGATTCCATTTTCCTATATCAGTCAATTCTATGTCTAGTTCAACCACAGCCTCCTTACCTCTCTGGAGATCAGGAAAATATTCGAGCTGCATGTCCAAAGAAGGGCTCTGAGACTGGAGCAGAGAGGCCCAGTTCCTCGGTTTAGTCTTACTTTGACCATTATTCATTTTTGGGTTGTGCTGGTGAGTTTGAGAATCACCAGAGGGATCTCGATAGGAGGGTTTCTGGTTTGGTTTGGAGGTGTTTCCCTGAGTCGGGCGGCTCTGTGAGGGATCCGACTCTAGATGGGGATGACGGGGCTGAACATCCTCCATTTTATAGCCTAGATTGGGGTCGCCTTTCTCATAGGGGTTTCCTCTTGCATTGAACAGGATCTGAGCATTAGAGTTCGATAGCCATACCTTTGTGTTTCCTAGAGAGGGTCCCGAGCTGGAATCGCCGGTATGGCGCCCATCGCCCTGAAGATGTTGGACCTGCTCTTCAGCTTCCTCTGTCGTTGAAATGCGAGCACCACGCCCAAAGGAAGATGAGGGATTTGCGATGTCGTGAGCAGTACGTGCTCGTTCCTCAGCCTCCAGCATCAACCCTTCTTCAAAAAGTACTTGTTGGAGTTTGCGAGAGGGGCTAGGGTTCTTAGCCGATTTGGATGTAGGTGGATGAGGGGTCTGAAGCTCTACGGGAGCCGAGCGTTCTTGCTGTTGGGATGAGATTTTTTGTTTCCTTCGTATCTCGTTGGAATCTTGGGCCTTGCATCCCAACCCTTCCATGAAAGGTATGGTGCCGTCTGCCATGGGAGAGATCAACGCATATCCTTTGTCAATATATCGCCCTTATCGCCCTACATGTCAGAGTATTGGGTCGCCCTCACCATAGAGCAAATTTTATGAACAACTATATTCCAAGTACAAATTTGATTTTGGGACTTCCTCAAGTGTCTCTCAATCCAAATATGATAAACAGTGATAGTGAAGCCTAATCTAATGATTACATTTTTGAGAGATTTGCCCTTAACATTTGATAATAGAGTTACCCAGTCCGCTCAAGATCTAGCAGGCCAAGAAGTATGAAGTTTGGCCTGAATGGTATCCCACACCTGCTTGGTAAGGTTCCGTTGTTACTTAAAGAAAATTTTACTTTGATTTAAATAAATTATTTTGAAAAATCTTTTAATAACGTGTCCAAAAATCGGGACGTTACAATATAGTAGTACACAAAGCTTTCCTAGATTAAGCATATAAAATCAATTTCTTCCCCTGCCTAAGGGCATAGCTAGAACCCAAATATAGTCTCAGGTGATGTGATGAGGCGGATAGACCGTTCATATAAAAGAAAGGCTTGGGTGGTCAGGAAGGATGTATGAGAGGCCAACTACTTCCTATACAGCAGAGATGAGTGCTGTTTTCCAATATGATGAGAAGGAAGTCAGACTGGTACCAAAAAAAAAGGAATTATGAACTGAGACCTTTTCTTTGGCCTGTTTTCATGTGCATTAGAAAGCCAATCTCATCTATACCTCCTCTTAAAAGAGTCGGCTGTTTGTCGACTTTCCACTTTCCCAAATTACCCCTCCCACCACTTCTCCCTCAAAACACACGCATCCCTCCCAACTCTTTTTGCTCCAAAACAGACGTGACTATTACCACCCTAGATCACCAATCAACGCACCCCAACTCGAAATGCTTCCCCCCAAATAAACCTCCCCAACGCTACAAATGCAAATTACACAACCCCGACCCCAATCCGCCCACACCTACAGCACCAGAGTTTAGGCCACCAGACGGCCACCGGGACGGATTACTCAAGTTTTCGTAAATTGAAACCCTCATTATACCTCTAGAACGCCTGAGAATAGGCCGCTGGCTAGGAAAACCCAGTAAGACCACCCCAAACCTCTAGCTACGTATTACACATCTGCATTAAACTGCGCTTCATAATGAATCATAGCATAACGCACACCAACCGTTCGACAGAATTACACGACTTCAACTGGTGTAGGATTAAAAAAAATCCCTAAGGGTAGTCGATGCAATTAAAAGCCCCCTACCTCTAACTACATACGGACGCAAGAAATAAAAAATTTCCCGTTATGACTATTTGGGGTGAGAATGGTTTGGGTTAGTTCGCCATGAGAATTAAATCTAACAAACTTTCAATAATTTACCCTAGACTCCGTTTCATGGTTTGTTCTGTTAGGAAAACAAAAGGGTTTATTGTTGTTGTATTCCCGTGCTTCCGAATGGATGTCAAAGAATCTGCATTAAACTGCGCTTTGTAATATATCATAGCATAACGCACACCAATTGTTTGATAGAATTACACGACTTCAACTAGTGTAGGATTAAAAAAATAAATCTCTAAGGGTAGTCGATGCAATTGACAGCCCCCAACCTCTAGCAACATACGGACGCCAGAAATAATAATTTCCCGTTATGACTATTTGGGGTGAGAATGGTTTGGGTTAGTTCGCCCATGAGAATTAAATCTAACAAACTTTCAATAATTTACTCTAGATTCCGTTTTGTGGTTTGTTCTGTTAGGAAAACAAAAGGGTTTATTGTTGTTGCATTCCCGTGCTTCCGAATGGATGTCAAAGAATCTGCATTAAACTGTGCTTCGTAATGAATCATAGCATAACGCACACCAACTGTTTGACAGAATTACACGACTTCAACTGGTGTAGGATTAAAAAAAAAACCCCAAAGGGTAGTCGTTGGAATTGGCAGCCCCCTACCTCTACCAACATATGGTCGCCAAAAATGAATAATTTCACGTTATGACTATTAGGGTGAGAAGGGTTTGCGTTTGTCCGCCCGTGTGAATTAAATCTAACAAACTTTAAATATTTTATTCTAGACTCTGTTTTGTGGTTTGTTCTATTAGGAAAGCAAAAGGGTTTATTATTGTTGTATTCCTGTGCTTCTAAATGGATGTCAAAGACTGAGTAGATTCCTGTAGCCACAGAGAATCACGTATTTCATGGTCCTGCATTTCCAAAAAAAAACTATTAATACTCTCGAAAAAAGGCAAAGAAGTCCTAGTTTCGTCAATTCCTTGGATTAACAACTAATTGTAAAACCCATTATTCTAATTATAGGATTTGAAGGCTTTTTATAGGCTGAGTTCCTTTAGACGAGTGCATTTGAAATACATGACAAATAAAATCCATTATTTTCGGAATAGGGCTTAACTTGCATTTTTGGTCTAAACAAGGGGTGTTAACTCCTTGGTAAGGTGCTTAGTCAAGCGGTTTTGGCAAGCGGCTCACCAAGGATTTGTAGACTCCTATGTGTTCGATTAATTTGTCAAACAAGTTGGTTCGCCTCTGATTAATCACATCTTTTGTTAAGCGTAGTCGTTAGAGAAAAATCTTCCGGGCATGAGCACGCGGTCGTGACTCTTGTTTGAGTTATATTGAGTACTGATAACGGCTTTCGCCTAGGGTTAGATGATCCCTAGGCATGCCTCTTTTTAGTTCATCAATCTCATTTCTAGTCTTTTTCCTGAGTAATTCCACCGTTAAAAGCTAAACCAAGATGGCCGTCTTAAACGGCGCAATCCACCTAATAAAACCTTCAATCTGATTAAGCTATTTTCGAATTCCCTATGGTACGATCCCGGTCTTTTCTGTTTATTATGCTATCGACAATTTAGCCTTACGCTTGGCATTTTCTCAACCTTATATTTTAAGGCGACGTTGAGGTGTTCTCTTTGTTAATTTCAAAGTGTTGTAATCAAACTAAGCTTCCGTTGTTACTTAAAGAAAATTTTCCTTTGATTTAAATAAATTATTTTGAAAAATCTTTTAATAACGTGTTCGAAAATCGGGGCGTTACAATATAGTAGTGTACAAAGTTTTCCTTGATTAAGCTTAAAAATCAATTTCTTCCCCTGCCTAAGGGCATTGCTAGAACCCAGATATAGTCTCAGGTGATATGATGAGGCGGATAGACCGTTCATATAAAAGAAAGGCTTGGGTGGTCAGGAAGGATGTATGTCAGGCCAACTACTTCCTATACATCAGAGACAAGTGCAGCTTTCCAATATGATGAGAAGGAAGTCCGACTGGTACAAAAAAAAAAAAGCAATTGTGAATTGAGACCTTTTCTTTGGCATGTTTTCATGTGCATTTGAAAGCCATTCTCATCTATACCGCCTCTTAAAAGAGTCGGCTGTTTGTCGACTTTTCACTTTCCCAAATTACCCCTCCCACCCCTTCTCCCTCAAAACACACGCACCCCTCCCAACTCTTTTTCCTCTAAAACAGACGTGACTATTACCACCCTAGATCCCCAATCAACGTACCCCAACTCGAAATGGCTCCACTCAAATACACCTCCCCATCGTTCCAAATGCAAATTACACCACCCCGACCCCAGTCCGCCCACACCTAAACCACCAGAGTTTTGAATCAGGTTTTCGACAAATCAGCACCAGAGTTTCGGCCACCGGGACGGATTGCTGAAGTTTTCATCAACTGAAACCCTCATTATACCTCCAGAACGCCTGAGAATAGGCCGCTGGCAAGGAAAACCCAGCAAGACCACCCCAAACCTCTAACTACATATCACACGTCTGCATTTAACTGCGCTTCGTAATGAATCATAGCATAACGCACACCAACCGTTCGACAGAATTACACGACTTCGACTGGTGTAAGATTAAAAAAAATCCCTAAGGGTAGTCGATGCAATTGACAGCCCCCTACCTCTAACTACATACGGATGCCAGAAATAAATAATTTTCTGTTATGACTATTTGGCGTAAGAATGGTTTGGGTTTTTGGGTAAAATAGCTTGAAATAAAAAGGAGAATAATCGAATATACAGCCTACAAGGGGCATACCCCAGGAGGAAAAGAAAAGAGAAAAAAAGGAAAGAGTAAAGAAAATTATTTACGCCAAAAGGCTACATGGGTATATGAAATGCGCTGTTTCCAAACCATCTAACAAGAGGGAAGGAAAACAACGCTAAAACGATATATTGGCAAAATAGATAACTGAACACAAACAGCCCTACTTCGGTT
>BPLS01022972.1:0-14167 GCA_019656275.1 Rhododendron kiyosumense
TCGTCATGGGAGTCATCGAGCTCTACTCCCTCCTCGGCGCTTACGCCGCCGGCCGGACCTCCGACAGGGTGGGCCGCCGGTACACGATCGTGATCGCGGCCGCAATCTTCTTCGTCGGAGCCCTCCTCATGGGCTTCGCCACCAACTACGCCTTCCTGATGGGGGGCCGATTCGTCGCCGGCATCGGAGTCGGTTACGCCCTCCTTATTGCCCCCGTTTACACGGCCGAGCTTTCCCCGGCCGCCTCGCGTGGGTTTCTCACCTCTTTTGCTGAAGTATTCATCAACGCTGGTAAGTATACATCACGTTTTCTCTCACATCCTATACAACTAACTTTCCTCCCCCGTCCAGAGCTGGAGAAATTTTTGTGTGAAAATAGGGTACAGCTGACGTGTACCCGTGCAACATATATCCGAGCCGTCCAAACATGAAACTGACGGCTTAGATTGAAAGGTATGAACGAATTTGAAAAAAGGAAAAAGAAAAATGAAAAGAGTGTTTCAATTCGAACCGTCGTTGCATCGTTTGGATGGTTCAGACGTGCCGCACGGGTATCACGTGATAGCCGATTTGCAACTGAAAATTTATCCTAGAGTTGGCTTGATTTTCGGGGTCTAAAGCGAATATTAAAGTTATGCCTTTTTCTTAGAGTTCAATTTTGTTCACCCACCATTAAAAGTAGAAGAACGTTACCCACTATGTTCTCGGTTCTATTTCCATGAATAGAACGGTTCATCTCTTAGAACTTGATATTCTTACTAACCTTGCAAAAAAATCAACGCAATTAGATATCGATAACTGTTTGATTAAATATACAACTTGCAGTCAGATTCCTTCTAAAGTAACCCAAATACAAATGACTTTTGATCACCTAACAATGGATCCATTTTACCCAGAGTACGTCTTGCATACTAATTGGACCCTCTACTTTGTCTATTGAAATATTTGATTCTATATCTTATTGTACATAATATTTCAATTTCTCTATGCTCTAACCTTCCCTCTAACCTTCCCAATCACAATTTTAGACTAAAAATAGCTAAGAAAGCCTCCATGATAAGCAAGAAAAGATAGGGGACATAGGGTCCCTGCCTAAGACCCCTTTTCCAAGAGGAAAGAAGCCTTTCATCATAACATAAAACAAAGGGGTAGTGACACAAACCCATTATTCATTTTTGTACTTGTTAGCACTCTTATTATTGGAAATAAGTGAATTGGAAATTGACTCCAGAGTAAATCATTTGATTTGATTGTAATTTATTTGTCCTGCGGTGGATAAATAAATATGGAGTGATTGAAATTGTTTGGTTTGCCGCCGAACCGGACCGTGTGTGGAAGCGGGTTCATTAGATTCTAAGGCTTAAAGTTTGTTGGGTACTTGTAGTAATTAATTAGATTAGTTACTTCATTTTTTAAAGCTTTTTGAATCAAATTTAGTGTTGGTTATAAACCAACTTGTGGCAACTAAACCAATGGGTGCCAACACTTCATTTTCCTTGGCAACGTGCACCTTGGGAAATAGGAAAGTGTTGTGTTGGTTCAGCCAGAACAAGTTTGAACAGTGGTGTCTCTCCGGTCGAGATCACTCCGAACAGTTGCATCTTTTTCCTAACACCATTCCGAACAGTCACCGTTCCTTTTCGTTGGGGTGCTTACTTCTCTATAAGTAGTACCCATCTCCTCCCATTTCAGTAATGAAAAATCCTTGCATTCATAACATGCATATTCTGAGAGAGTTCTGCACAGTTTTTTGATTTGCACGTTGAACAGATTGTAGTGCTACTTCCGTTCTTCGAAAATCGGGTAATCCTAGGAGGCAAATGTTCAAGAGACCCAAGAGTACCGGTGTGGGGGACGAATTTGCTTTAAGGATATAGTATTCTCCATAAAAATACGAGCCTCGATTACCAATTTTCGGACCCTTGAAATTGGTCCAGTAAGTTTCTAATCTTGTTTATTTTTTGGTGTGTAGCAAATTTCCAGTGATAAACGAATCCTGATTTCAATAGTCTTAAAGCAAATTCGATTTTTATTTTTGGAAAATTTTCAAAACATATTACGCGTTGATTTGCCAGTACGAGTTTAAGTCTCGGTTTGCATAGTTACAGTTTTGTACAATCTGTAATTGGTAAGATTTAAATCTCGTAATTGGTTTTCTCAGTTTGTGGACTTTTAGATTTCTTTAAATTGGAAGGTGTGTTGACCCTTAAGAAATTGGTTTCTAATTTGGCTTTATCAACTCAATTTCTGGATTTTCAATCAGTAGGGTTATACTTTCTTTTAGCGGAAATTACAATCTGCGATAGTACTGTTGGGAAATCGGAGCCTCGCGCTCGACTCACAACGAACAAAAAACACTTAGAATCTTGAGATACTATTGGCACAGAAAACAAACCAGAGAAAAAACAGAAAAACAGAACATACAGATATACAAGGTTCAGCAACTTGCCTACGTCCCTGGGAGCTAATCCAATCCACTATGAATGAAAGAAAACAAAAGATTACAAGTCTTCTCCTTTCTTTCTGAGAAAATTTTTCTCTTACACTTTCTTTCACTAGAAACCCTCTTTAGAAATTTTCTCTCTATGTGCTCTCAGTCAAGAAATAATAAATACAACAACTAATATTTATAGGCAAATCCTAAGTGACAGCTGGACCCCTCCAACCAACTTGGGCTGCGGCCCACGGACCATCCCTACCGCGAGCTTGCCTACCATGCGCTACCTATCACGAGCCTGACCGCGCGCCTACCTGCCGCTGAACTCTTTGCGCTGGTGGCGAACCATCTACCGCGGAAACCCTTTGCGCGGGTGGCGGATCTCAGTTGCTGAACTCTATTGTTGAAAGTTGTCTACATCTCCAACAATCTCCCACTTGAAGATAACTGAAGCAAACCAATATCAACAACCTCAATCAATAGCGGACGTAGCAAACTTCACCCCTCCTGGTGCCACTCCGGCCCTCCAACTCCTCATGCGCGAAGGTCAACTGAAATTGAGCACAACTTCAGTTTCTCGATGGTGACCGACTTTGTCAACATATCTACCGGATTTTGGCTCCCCAAAATCTTCTCCGGTAACAGTTCCCCTTCTTTCAAAAGTGAGTGAATGAAATGGTACCTCAAATTGATGTGTTTCACTCTGGCATGAAACACTGGATTCTTCACAAGCTGTTTAGTACTCTGGCTGTCACTAAAAAGAACACTGTTCTCCTGCTTCAAACCCAACTCACCCAGAAAAGCCTTCAACAAAATCATTTCCTTAGCGGCCTCCGTGACTGCTACATTCTCAGCTTCTATCGTGGACAAAGTTACCAACTTCTACAAACGTGAGACCCAACTTACCGCTGTTGATCCCAAAGTGTAAACATAACCTGTGGTGATTCGCCTTTTATCGTGATCACCCGCGAAATCTGCATCCACATATCCTCTCACCACCAAATCTGCTTTCCCAAAACACAACGATACATTCGCGGACCCGCGGAGGTACCTCAGTAACCATTTGACAGCTTCCCAATACTGCTTCCCCGAGTTGCTTGCAAACCTACTCACAACTCCCACTGCGTGTGCAATGTCCGACTGCATGTAAACCAGCACGTACATCAGACTACCGATGGCGGAGGCATACGGTATCTTGGTCATGTGCTGCTTCTCAGCATCTATCTTCGGAGACTGCATGTTAGAAAGTCTAAACTGACTTCCCAGAGGCGCACCAACTGCTTTGGCATTCTGCATATTGAACCTATCTAAAACCCATTCAATATACTCAGCTTGACTCAACTTCAAGACCCCTTGAGTTCAGACCCTGCTGATCCTCATCCCATTTATTTGCTTTGCTACATCCAGATCTTTCATAGCAAACTTTGCTGCCAACTGTTGCTTCAACCTGTTTATCTCGCGTAAACAAGACCTCGTTACAAGCATATCATCTACGTAGAGTAGCAAGATTATGTAGCTCGCCTTACATCGTTTAAGGTAGCAACAGTGATCCACGTAGCACCTTGTGAAGCCGCTGCGTTGCATGAAATTGTCAAATTTCTTGTACCACTGTCTAGGAGCCTATTTCAACCCATATAGACTCTTCTTGAGTCTACAGACCATCTCTTCCTTGCCTTTCTCAATGAAGCCAACATGTTGCTTCATGTAAATTTCTTCATCCAAGTCACCATGAAGAAACGCAGTTTTAACATCCAACTACTCAAGGTAGAGATTTTCAGCAGCCACCAAACTCAATACCACTCTTATAGTGGTTAGCTTCACAATTGGGGAAAAAATCTCTTTGAAATCAACCCCTTCTTTCTATTGAAAGCCCTTGACAGCAAATCTGGCTTTAAACCTCTTGCTACCATCGCTCTCCTGCTTAATGCGATATACCCACTTGTTTTACAGTGCCTTCTTCTCCGTGAGAAGTTTCGCCAACTCCTAAGTCACATTTGAGTGAAGAGAATTCATCTCTTCTTGCATAGCACGTCCCCACTTCATAGCATCACCGACCTACAATGCCTTGTCATAGCAAGATGGTTCCCCGCTATTTGTTAAAAGCAAATAATCCAGTGACAAAAGGTATTTTGGATTAGGTTTGGGTTCCCTAGTTGATCTCCTTACCACGGCAGCCGGTGAGCTAGACCCTGTCTCTAGAACTGCCCCAGACTCTTTTTGAGAGATTGTCTCATCCGTCCGGTCAGATCCTGACTCATCCGCACTGCTTTTTGGAAGATCTTCCAAACTAAAGTACTCTGGTGACTCGCGATCCTCTCGCGTGACCACCCTCACGGGACCCTTGCGATCCTCAGTAGAACTCCCACTGAATTGTTTGCAATCCTTGTCCTTGTACAGCACCGACTCATTGAATATGACATCCCGGCTTCTGATTATCTTTCGGTTTTTCTCATCCCAGAGACGATAACCAAACTCATCGCCGCTGTACCCAATGAACGTGCACTTCAATGACTTTGCAGCTAGCTTGTCTTTGACTTTGTCACTGAGGTGGACATAAGCAGCACAACCGAAAATCTTCAAGTGTGAGAGATTTACCTCTTTACTGCTCTAAACCTCCTTCGGTATCCCAAAGTTCAACGGAACTGATGGCCCATGGTTGATCAAGTATGCTGCTGTACTGATCGCGTTTGCCCAAAACTGCTTAGGCAACCTCGCATGTATCCGCATGCTCAGCGCATGCTCTGTCAGAGTCCTGTTCATCCGTTCCACGATGCCATTCTGCTGCAGAGTTTCTGGAAAAGTCTTCTCTAAACGGATCCCGAATAGAGCACATGCTCTCTTGTACTCTCTTAGTTCATACTTTCTCCCATTGTTTGACCTCAGACACTTCACCTTCAAGTCTGTCTCGTTCTTTACTCTGACTTTCCACTTCATGAAAATTTCGGATACCTCTGACTTGTGATTCATGAAGTAGACCCATACTTTCCTCGAGTGATCATCGATGAAAGTAACAAAGTACCTCAACCCGCCGAGAGAATGCACTAGCACGGGACCCCATAAATCTGTATGAACAAGCTCCAGTTTGTTTAGCTTGCAAGGTCTACCACTTTTCTAGAAACTAACCTGCCTCTACTTGCCGAAGATACAGTCTTCGCACATGTCGAAATCCATTAACTCAACTAGCAGCTTCCTTTGTGTTTGCAGAACCTTCATCCCCTTCTCGTACATATGTCCCAACTTGTCGTGCCACAAACTTGAACTCACTTGGCTTTCTGGCCGCGGACGTTCCGCAAGCCTACCCTCACGCGGTACCACCCCCTTCGAGACCCTAGCGGTCCTCGCGCAGGACCACCCTCGCGTGTCCCTCCGCGATGAATGACTCCCATGTGAAGTTAAATAGAGAGTACCTACTCTCTTTTCGCGAGCTACCACCATTGTACTGTTGGAGACCTTCCACGCGTCTCATGTGAATGTCGAGGTATAGCCCGCTGCTCTCAATTGCCCAATTGAAACAAGATTCCTTTTTAGCTGCAAGACGTGTCTGACATCCTTCAAACACCATTGAAACCCTTGTGTTTCAATCAGCATATCACCCATTCCCACTATACTACATGGCTTATCATTGCCCAAGTATACTTGCCCGAAGTCGTCTGCTACATAGTTCTTCAGAACCCCTTTGCTAGCAGTTGCGTGGAATGACGTGCCCGAGTCGACCACCCATGACTCCGCGATACTGTCCATCAAAAGAATAGAGCCTCCTACTTACCATTATTCTTCTTTGGAGCCTTGCAGACTGAAGACATGTGACCCGCTTGGCCACAGTTCCTGCATTCACCTTTAATACCGCGTACTTGTGTTTTGCCGCGGGACTTCTTGCCGCACGACTTCAACCTGCTTTTGTTCTGGTTTTGACCACCCCTGGTCCAGCCTCCGCCTCTCCGCTCAAAACTTAGAGTTGAACCTGAACCGCTAGAGCTTGTCGCTCCCTCGAGTGATTTCCTTCTAACTTCTTCAGTCAGAATCAAACTGACTATATCATTTAGTTTGAGTTTCTCCTTCCCAGCTGAGTTACTCACCGCGGTAATTGTACCCTGCCAGCTGTCTAGCAACTGAGACAAGATCAACAAGGCTTGAACCTCGTCGTCGAATTCAATACCAACATAGATCAACTGATCCACTATTGTATTGAACTCGCTGAGATGCTTCATAAATGAACCTCCTTCAGGCATCTCGAAGTTGAACAACTTCTTCATCAAGTGCACCTTGTTTGCCGTGGACTGCTGTTCATACATCTCCGCGAGCGCGTCCATCAGGTCGAATGCGATTTTTTCTTTCAGTATATTGTGCGCGACTAACTTCGAGAGTGATAACTGGATCAGACCCATCACCTTTCGGTCAAGAACATCCCATTCTGCGTCAGTCTCTCCTTTTTTTTTTTCTTTCCTTCATTTTTACCAAGCAACGGTCGGTAAAGATCTTTCTAATACAGATAGTGCTCTATCTGCATCTTCCAGAAAGGAAAGTCCGATCCATCGAATTTCTCAATCTTTGATTTCCCTTCTTCTGAACCCATAGCTCCCTTAAAAATCTGGACTGCCCAAAAGCTTCAATCAAAAAATTGTTGAACACCCTTACCGCAATCGTGGCTCTGATACTAGTTGTTGGGAAATCGGAGCCTCTCGCTCGACTTACAACGAACAAAAAACACTCAGGATCTTGGGATACTATCGTCACAGAAAATAAACCAGAGAAAAGGAATAGAAAGAACTGAAAAATAGAACACATATATGTACGAGGTTCAGCAACTTGCCTACGTCCTCGGGAGCCACACCAGTCCACTATAAACGAAAGAAAATGAAAGATTACAAGTCTTCTCCTTCCTCTCTGAGAAAAGTTTTCTCTTACACTTTCTCTCACTAAAAACCCTCTCTAGAAATTCTCTCTCTCTCTCTCTCTCTCTATCTCTCTATCTCTGTGCTCTCACTCAAGAAATAATGAATACAACAACTAATATTTATAGGCAAACCTTAAGTGATAGCTGGACCCATCCAGCCGACTTGGGCCGCGGCCCACGGCCCATTTTGATCACGAGCTTGCCTGTTGCGCGCTACCTGACCGTGTGCCTACTTGCCGCAGAACTCTTTGCGCTGGTCGCAGACCATATACTGTGGAAACCCTCTACGCGGGTCGCGGATCTCAATTGCTGAAAGTTGTCTGCATCCCTAACAAGTACTCCATGATTCGGTGATTTGTTTACTGTATGTTGGTAACAACAGTGGGTTTGAATTGTGGATTCCTATTTATTTATTTTATTACTGTAGTAGTTTTGTTCTGTAGACTATAGTAGGCTATTGATGTTTAGTCTATTTCTGGTTTGATTTCATACTAATATTCACATCAGTGAGTGTTGGCTTTTTGTCTTTTGTATCACTTTTTTGGTTTAGGAAAAAGTTTTACATTCTGTTCTTATAGTATATGTTACAAATAGAACGTTTTGTGTATTCGGTTAATACAAACAGTTTTGATTACTTATTTAATTGTGTATTCGGAATAGAAATGACTACTGAAACTATGAAAGAAAGTGGGAAAACTTCTGAGTCTAACCCTCTCGTAACCCCTACTGCTGTTGTGGTTCCGATTCCCGCTGTGGTGCCTATGAACCATGCAAAGAAGCCTAGGAAATGCTTTGTGTGTGACAAGCAATGACATAAGGTTACTGATTACCGAAGTGAGCAAGGTAATCAGAACAAGAAAATAGCGCAGACCAATATGACTGAGATGGAGATTGAGACTCTCTTTGATGGGGTTGATGACTTGAACCTATTGGTTGTGCTTTCAGAAGTTAACTTGGTGGGTTCTAATCCCAATGAGTGGTGGTTGGATACTGGCGCCACTCGCCATGTGTGTGCAGACAAGAAGATGTTCACCACCTATCAACCGGTGGATTCTGGCGAATAACTATTTATGGGAAATTCGTCCAATTCCAAGGTTGAAGGACAAGGGAAAGTGCTGCTCAAGATGACTTCTGAAAAAGTGCTCACTCTGAATGATGTGATGCATGTGCCAGAAATTCATAAGAATCTGATATCTAGCTCGCTTTTGATCAAGAATGGCTTTCGTATGGTTTTTGAAGCCGATAAGGTTGTGCTAACTAAAAATGGTTTTATGTTGCTAGGGCTACATGTGTAATGGGCTATTCAAAATAAATGTATTGACTAAGGTTCCGACCTCTTCGAGTATCGATGAGATAAACACTTGTTTTGCTTATATCCTTGAGTTTTCTGAATTGTGGCATGGTAGATTAGGTCATGTAAATTATGGCACTTTGCACCATTTAATTAACTTGGACTGTCTGCCTAAATTTGATATAAACTCGGATCATAAGTGTGAAATATGTGTGGAGACTAAAATGGCAAGGAATTCTTTTCATAAAGTTCAAAAAAGGACACAACCTCTTGCTTTAATCCATTCGGATTTGTGCGATTTGAAAGTTGTTCAAATGAGAGGAGGTCATAAGTACTTTGTTACTTTTATTGATGATTGCACAAGATATTGTTATGTATACTTGCTTAAGAGCAAGGACGAAGCCTTAGAAAAGTTTATCCACTACAAAAGTGAAGTGGAGAATCAACTTGGCAAAATGATCAAAGCAATTAGAAGTGATCGAGGGAGAGAATATGAAGCACCTTATGGTGAATTTTGTGCCCAACATGGGATCATTCACCAGGCGACTGCTTCTTACCCACCGCAATCTAATGGAGTTGCTGAACGAAAGAACAAAACTCTGAAAGAGATGATGAATGCCATGTTGATAAGTTCAGGATTACCAAGGAACATGTGGGGAGACGCGATTCTGCTAACTATGTTTTGAACAGGATCCCTCACAAGAAATCCAATGTGATACCATATGAATTATGGAAAGGTCATAAACCTACCTATAAATTCTTACGAATGTGGAGGTGTTTGGCGAAGGTAGCGGTTCCTGGTCCTAAGAGAGTAAGATAGGACCAAAAACCGTTGATTATGCATTCATCGATTATGTTGACAATAGCAGTGCATATTGGTTCTTTGTGTATAAGTCAGCAAATTCAAAAATCCATGCTAATACAACCATGGAATCCAGGAATGCTACATTCTTTGAACATATATTTCCATGGAGAAATACACATGTGCCCCGGTCAGTTCAAGAAACTGAAGATATGGAAATTGAGGAGGACTCAATTCAAGAGGAAAAGGTTGATGATGAAGAGCCTCGATGTAGTAAGAGAGCTAGGACATAAAAATCCTTTGGTCCAGATTTTTTGACATATATGTTAAAAGCTGAACCTCAAAGCTTTAAGGAAGCAATGTTATCTCCTGAGGCTCCTTTATGGAAAGAAGCCATTAACAGTGAGATAGAATCCATTCTGCAAAATCACACATGGGAACTTGTAGATCTCCCACAAGGTTGCAAACCTTTAGGATACAAGTGGATATTCAAAAGAAAGATGAAAGCAGATGGATCAATTAACAAGTACAAGGCGAGACTTGTGGTCAAAGGATACAAAAAAATGGAAGGTCTTGATTACTTTGACACTTACTCACCTGTTACGCGTAAAACATCCATTCGAATGTTAATTGCCTTTGTAGCTCTAAACAATCTTGAGATACATCAAATGGATGTTAAAACGACTTTCTTAAATGGTGATCTCAATGAAGAGATCTACATGGAACAACCAGAAGGGTTTAAGATTTTGGGACCCAAACAATGGCACGTGAAGTTTGATAGTGTCATGATTTCAAATGGTTTCAAAATCAATGAATGTGACAAATGTGTGTATGTCAAGAGTATTGACAAAGGTTATGTCATTATTTGTCTTTATGTAGATGATATGCTCATTATTGGGAGTGATAATGATAACATTAAGTCTACAAAGAGAGTATTGAACTCTAAGTTTGATATGAAAGATTTGGGTATAGCAGACGTGATTCTAGGAATCAAGATTACTAGAACGTCTGAGGGAATTGTCTTGTCTCAAAAGCATTATATTGAGAAAATGCTTGAGAGGTTCAATAAGTATGACGATTCTATATCCAAAACGCCAGTAGACTTAACATTGCATTTGTACAAGTATACTGGTGAGAGTATACACCAATTGGAATATTCACGAATTATAGGCAGTCTAATGTCTTAAAGAATTGTACAAGACCAGACATAGCCTATTCAGTTAGCAAATTGAGTAGGTGTACCAGTAATCCAGGGAAAGATCATTGGACAACAATAATCAGGGTACTTAAATATCTAAGGTTTACCAAAGATTATGGATTGCACTATACTCGGTATCCAGCGGTATTAGAAGGATATAGTGATGCGAATTGGATATCCGACACCAATGACTCAAAATCCACAAGTGGATATGTGTTTACATTAGGTGGTGCAATTGTGGCTTGGAAGTCCTCCAAACAGACGTGCATTGCTCGGTCCACGATGGAATTAGAGTTCATCGCTTTGGATAAAGCTATTACATAATCTGAGTGGCTTCATAATTTTTTGGAAGATATACCAAATTGGTCTAAACCTGTGCCAGTTGTCTGCATACATTGTGATAGTCAATCAGCAATCGGCAGGGCAGGGCACAGAATAATATGTATAACGATAAGTCTCGACATATACGTCGTAGACATAATACCGTTAGGCAACTACTCTCGAATGGAGTTATCACTATTGACTATGTAAAGTCAAAGGATAATATTGTGGATCCACTAACCAAAGGATTATTGAGAGAGTCAGTTGTTCGTTCATCGAGGGGAATGTGGCTAAAGCCTACAAATTAAAAGTCTCTATAACGGCAACCCAACCTAGCTGACTGGAGATCCCAAGATCTAGGTTCAACGGGACAACCGAGTTGTATGAGACGTAGGAGTATCATGGAGGAGATATCTCTCCAACTCATTCATGTGGTGAAACAGTGATGCCTGTAGCGTTTTAGGTGAAACTTTGCTTTTAATGATTCTTATACTGTGGAAATTCCAAGTGGGTTATAGCAGGATACTTCTAATAGGAATCACCTATGTGAGTGCAAAGTGGGCTGCTTCTATGAGAATTTTAAGGCTAAATTCTCTAAAGCACTCTCTGAAACTAGGCGATGTTCCAGAGCCAAAATAGACAAAACCGTATGAACCAATCTGTGTTTGGAAAGATCCTGTTGACTACTGTTAGCTTGGTTTACACAAATGGTTGAACAGTTTAAGACATCACATTCACTGGCAAGCTAGTAAATCCGATAGTAACTCACAAGGGGACGTTCAAAGCCAAAAGCTACCTTACTCTATACAAGTGATTTTCAATTGAACTCTCGTCATTTGCATATTGCTGCACATCGTGTTTATCAATTTCATTCATGTGGGGGATTGTTGGAAATAAGTGAATTAGAAATTGACTCCAGAATAAACCCTTTGATTTGGTTGTAATTTATTTGTCCTGCGATGGATAAATAAATATGGAGTGATTGAAATTGTTTGATTTGGCGCCGAACTGGGCCGTGTGTGGCAGCGGGTTCATTAGATTCTAAGGCCTAACGTTTGTTGGGTACTTGTAGATATTAATTAAATTAGTTACTTCATTTTTTAAAGCTTTTTGAATCAAATTTAGTGTTGGTTATAAACCAACATGTGGCAACTAAACCAATGGGTGCCAACACTTCATTTTCCTTGGCAACGTGCGCCTTGGGAAATAGGAAAGTGTTGTGTTGGTTCGGCCAGAACAAGTTCAAACAGTGGTGTCTCTCCGGTCAAGACCACTCCGAACAGTTGCGTCTTTTTCCTAACACCATTCTGAAAAATCATCGATCCTTTTCGTTGGGGTGCCTACTTCTCTATAAATAGAACCCATCTCCTCCCTTTTCAGTAACAAAAAATCTTTGCATTCATAACATACATATTCTGAGAGAGTTCCGCACAGTTTCCTGCTTCGCCCATTGAACAGATTGTAGTGCTACTTCCGTTCTTCGAAAATCGGGTAATCCTGGGAGGCAAATGATCAAGAGACCCAAGAGCATCGGTGTGGGGGACGAATTTGCTTTAAGGATATAGTATTTTCCATAAAAATACTAGCCTCGAAGGCCAATTTCCGGATGCTTGAAATTGGTCAAGTAAGTTTCTAATCTTGTTTATTTTTTGGTGTGTAGCAAATTTCTAGTGAAAAATGAATCCCGGTTCAAACACTTACTATATTCTTTCAAATTTCTCTTTAATATTCCCTCCGTTCCGTCCCATAATATTTGTTCAGTCCGCAAAACGAGAACTAAAAAATAATGCATTTCTTCCAAAAAAATATAATTTTTTTCCCGTAAATTTAAAGAACTCATCGATATCTAGTGAATTGTTGAAAAAAATTAGAGTTTTTCTTGCGACAATTGAGTATTATTTTTACATTCTTATTTTACGGATCGGACAAACATTATGGGACGAAGGGAGTATCTAATCTAACTAAAAAAAAGTATTAGCATTCTTGTTAGTTGTTACTTGTTAGCACTAACTAAAAAAAAGTATTAGCATTCTTGTTAGTTGTTACTTGTTAGCACTCTTTTCCTTTCCCAACCCCACATTATCCTCTTAGTAACATTGTTTAGTGGTTTAAGGTATTTTGCTTGGATACGTATCAAACTATGCATTCTCGAAGCTTCCGCTAAACGTAGGATGGCGATTCATGCTCGGAATCGGAGCCATTCCGTCCTTCTTCTTGGCAATAGGGGTCCTCGCCATGCCCGAGTCACCCCGGTGGCTCGTTCTTCAGGGTCGACTCGGGGACGCGAAGCGAGTTTTGGACAAGACTTGCGATTCAGAAGAGGAGGCTCAGCTTCGGCTCGCCGATATAAAGGAAGCCGCCGGAATCCCCGAGGAGTGCAACGACGACGTCGTTCAAGTGCCGAAGCGCAGCAGCCACGGCGAAGGAGTCTGGAAGGAGCTGTTTCTCCATCCGACCCCAACCGTGAAGCATATTTTGATAGCCGGAGTGGGAATTCACTTTTTCCAACAAACTTCTGGCATAGACGCCGTTGTTTTGTATAGCCCCAAAATATTTGAGAAAGCAGGTATTTTAAATTTTCGGAACATTTTTCGGAATTCACTTTAGCTTATGAATATGAAGATATATCTTTCATATTAATTGTGCTTATGTTTTTCAGGTCACTTTTCCCTTTTCTCCTGTTTTTAAAAAAAATATTCTTTAATACTATAATCCTTCAAAATCATCTTATATCACTGTGGAAGAGGATCCTTGTTAATCGATGAAAATGAATTTGAGCTTCTAGTTAGCCCATTTGTGTGTCCTTTCAGGGCTCAGTATGATGACCCAATCCATTTCCAATTTACAGCTTGTCAATAATATTAATCACGTCAAAAATCAGGTTAATCGGACATCAGTTGGTTCGAAATGGTGAAAGGGAATTTACAAAAGAATTTCATACGAGTTTTCGGCTGTTGACAGATTTTTCAGATTTATGTGTTCATAAATTGATACACATGGTACGTAACTAGTGGAAGTGGAATGACATGAATCAGTTCAGTTCAATTGTTGTTTCACTAACTGATAGCTTTGGGTATAACTGTTACATTTACCATTTTGTAAGGTATAAGAAACAAATCCGACAAATTACTCGCCACAGTGGCCGTAGGATTTACGAAGACCGTATTCATTCTCGTCGCCACGTTCTTACTGGATCGGATCGGGCGAAGGCCGTTGCTGTTAAG
>BPLS01022974.1:1255-14634 GCA_019656275.1 Rhododendron kiyosumense
ATGATACATTTCAATGAGATAAAAGTACATATCAAATAATATTGTGCAAGTAAGTAAACACATAATATTTTATGATTGAGCCGATGCTCTTAAGGTTCGTTGAACAAGTAAATTAATTATAATTTTTATTAATTTCAAAGGTGTCATTAACAATTTTGTAGGCTTAGCTTTAATAACATACTATGATAACTTTTTAAGAACTAAAGTACAATTATTAAATCACAAAGTTGATCCACTACGGCAACTTACAGTATCAAAATCTAAATGTGCAATTTTATTAATCAAAGCTTACTTTTACTAAAAATCTTATTTATATATATATTAATGATAAGGCTTGACTGTTATTTGACTTGTTCACAAACAATAATGCTCATCTATTGATAACAGGAGTACAATAATTATAGCATGCATTTATTCTACTAAAAAGAAATCAACCACATAGTTAGGATCAACTCTGGAACAAATGAAAACATAGGGGGCAATTGTAGTTTCAATACCACTTTTGAAAACTCAAAACGTGCAAGTACAGCGAGTTCCATTTTTTTCATTTTCTAAAACAGAGCATATTTCGTTTCTTTTAATCTTGATGCGTGAGTACGATTTCCTTCATTTTAAATTATGAAATCAATATATATGGGGACTAAATATACTTAGGAGAGAATAGGACAGAGATTAATCTACCTTAAATCCAGCCGAAAAAGCGGATGCTAATTTGCGGACAATTTCGGTAAAATGAAAAAGACGGCGGCGGCGGCGGAGGACTCGGGGCTGACTCGAATGATTGAAAGATGGTTTGTGGATACTTGGTGATGTAGTGGTTGATTGGGAACCTGAATATGATGTACGGAGTGGTGTTTTGTAAAAATCTGTTTCTCTCTCTCTCTCTCTCTCTCTCTCTCTCTCTCTCTCTCTCTCCCTCTCTCTTCTAGACTCAACAATAGAATTGACAGTGAAATAATATACTGGTGTTCAATTTTGGATTTATGTGGGTATGTATAATGAGAGAGAATAAGGCAGTGAGAAGGTGAGATGATAAGTGTGGAAGTGATGGAATGGGGAAGGAGAGTGAAGTAGAGGGATACTGATAATGATAAGAGGGATATGGGACAAGTACCACATTTGGTAAGATTCCTTTAATTCTAACGTATGTGGACGCGGTTATGTATAGGGTGAGAATGTATGTGGACACGTTTATGTATAAGGTGAGAATGTATGTGGACGCGTTTATGTATAGGATGAAAGATGTGGAAAGTAGTTTGAAGGATAAAGATGGAAGTGATAGAGTTTGATAGGGAAGTGGAGACTTGGTTTGAATAGAGTTCTAGTTAGGATTTAGATAGGAAAGATAAGAGATAAATATCCATCACTGACTACCAGTATATCTAAAGTATAAATATATATCTTATACAATAATGTATATAATATCAATTGTACACGTAATAATATATTTTAATTATCCAATTTAATTAATTATTGAATTAAGAATTTAACAATATAAATTTATATTAAAAAAAATTGGGTCGAAAATCCGGGTCGTTACAATAACATTTTAACATGTTTCGTAATTTTTGTTCTAAAATTCATAACTTTTCAACAGTACGATTCATAACATTTTCATTATGATTCATAACATTTTAATTTATCTCGTAATCTTTATACGATTCGTAACTTTTAGCAATACGATTCGTAACATTTTCTCTATAATTCATAACATTTTGGGGTGCATATAATACAAACTCAAATAAGAGGTATATTTTGTTGTTTTTCCCAAAAACTTGTTAAAATGTCATTTCAGCCAGAACAACAAAACAACTTTTGTCGGTAGGCTGGAGTACTCTAAGGTTTTGGCTGTGGACTCTCATTTAATTACTACTTGTACTCTACTGATAGTTTTGTTAAGAGCATCCGCAGAAGTTCCTAGCCATTTTGTCAAGGAAATATTCAGATTCTAGATTGGCTAGTTCAGGATAAAAACACCCATAATTAATTAGAATTTGCAATATGACTGTTTAGATATTGATGATACTTTTTCATACAAAAAATATCACATGCTACTCTCTCAAGTAGTACTTTCGCAATTTAAAAATCAATAGTTGCTGGAATAAAATAGGAAGCATAAAACTACGCCAAATTTTACCTTTAGCGGCATTAGAAAACAGCTGAAAATAGTCCCAAAACCGCTAGTAATAGTCTAAAAATCACGGGGAATAAAACGCCGTTAAAGTAACTTTCAAAAAACAAAAACGTCGGTAAAAAAATGCTAGTAATAATAAAAATGGCGGTAAAAAACTGCAAGCAGTAAAATTTTTGTTGCTTTCCCATGATTGGAATCCAGGACCTCCAAATCTCCTTGCGTGCGTGCTACCAACTAGGCTAACCCATATGTTGATTTAAATAGGATAAAAAAATATCCTACGTAGCTTTTGTCATAGTTTTGTTAAACTAAGGCTTACTTAAATATGACTTTGAAAAATTATGATTTTGGCAAGAATTTGGAGATTAATTAGTAAAACTTTGTTTACTTTGGACCTCTTTCTTGTACAGGTGTGGATGGTAAATGCACTTATATATGAATGTTCCTTGCTTTTGGTGGCTGAACATCTAAGGTTCCGTTCCAGAACAAAAAAAAAAAAAAAAACTCTTATTTTTTAAGAAAGCAATTTCAAGCTCAAAAATTATGAGTTTATTGAAATCTAAAAATATGCAATATGGATCTTGTTTGGAAGATCTCGATAAGATATTTTATACGATGCAAAAAAAATTGAAAAATTATTTTTCATTTATTTTATTTTTGAGTTTAAAAATGTGAAATAAACTGCTTATTTTTTAAGAAGGTTTTTGGAACGGAGCCTATTTATAGTTCTTTGCTTTAAACTTGCCAATTGCTTTCTAGTTGATGTTTTGGTTCTTATATCTTTTTATTTGAATTAGTTGCTAATTTTTTTTGTCCTAGGCTACCCATTTCAAACAATTAGTCATAGAATAACGTCTCTTTTTGTAGGCATTGGTGACATAACAACTCAAATGTAGGGAAACTGGGGCAACATATTATGTAGGAACATGCTGTAGGAGCAATGCTCTTTGAGGTATGTTTTCAATGATGAAAAGACTTCTTTTGTCCAAGGTTTGCACAATATCTTGAGTTTGTCTGGCATAATTTTAAATTTAAAAAACTTGCATATTGATGAAAAGGCTGAATCCATATTAGGAATTAATTGTCTTTAATTGAAGTGAACATTTCTTGGAGGTCACGTATAAGTGTATTTACAGTTTTGTTATCAGTTTTATGTTTCAAATATGCATAGAAATATAAGCATACACACATGCCTACTGTTTTATAATTACCGTCATATGGATTAGCTGTTCACAATGAAAAAAAAGTCTCTCTAGCTTCATCTCTCTATCTATGTGTTTGGCTATACGTTAATTCTGTGTTATTTTTTCATGCAGTAAATACTGACCGAAAAAGTGTCATCTCGTTTTACTGGAGCATATCATGTGTTGATTGTACAGGGAGAAAGGAAAGAAGAAGCTACTGGAGAAGTTGTCATCACAGGACTTAGTGTGTCTTCCATGACTTTTTCGGTTGAAGGAATGCAAAAATCTTGGGTTGAGGGAAGCTGGACTAACTCGGTGAATCATTATGTAGGGGTATTTATTTGTATTTCGTACGTACTTTTTGTGTCGAAAGATAACTTGAGCACGTGTATTAGAGAGTGTTTGTAATTTTATTATTTTCAATATATAGTCTCTTTCTTACATTAGTGGATGACTTTATCTTTTTTTTTTTAATTGTTTTGAATGATTCTGAGCTGAAACTAAAATAGTGATTTTTTTTTTAGGATAAAAGACAGAAAAGATGACAGTGTAAAACTGTCATCTTTGACTTTTTAATTACGCTTTAACAATGTCATTTTTTCGAAAGATGACGGTTTTGAAGCACTTTAATGACGTTTCACAACTGTTATCTTCTAGTTTTAATTACGTTTAAAAAACGTCATCTTTATAGATATTAATGACAGTTTCAAACTACTCCTTTAAGATTCAAACTTTTAATGACAGTTCTAATAGGCGCGTAAATGTTCACATTAGCACCCTCTAACTCATCTTTACTAAGTCCCATTTTTATTATTTTTCGGAGGTTTATGCTTTATTTTTGTGTCGTAAGTATTTGGAGGATTTGATACAAAAAATGCAAAGTTGGAATATTAAATGGTGGGGAAAATGACGGCTCAGGACATGTTTTGATAATTAATACCCTCTAAAGACATACTAAGAGTATTTGTTAATGAACAAAATGTCCTTAGCGGGTATTACTTATCAAAACACGTCCTTAGCCGTCATTTCCCCTAAATGGTGCTTGAAGATTGGGCTGTTCAAGTTTAATCTGATTAGCAATATGAAGTCTAACAATTTAGCACTAATTGGCCAATGAATGGATGTTCACCGAAAGTAAAGGGCAAATTATAGTTACTGTAACGACCCGGATTTTCGACCCAATTTTTTTTTAATATAAATTTATATTGTTAAATTCTTAATTCAATAATTAATTAAATTGGATAATTAAAATATATTATTACGTGTACAATTGATATTATTTACACTACTATTGTATAAGATACATATTTATACTTTAGATATACAGGGAATCAGGAATTCATATTCATCTCTTATCTTTTCTATCTAAACCCTAACTAGAACTCTATTCAAACCAAGTCTCCACTTCCCTCTCAAACTCTATCACTTTCATCTTTATCCTTCAAACTACACGTGTCCACATACATTCTCACCTTATACATAAACGCGTCCACATACATTCTCACCCTATACATACACAAGTCCACATACATTAGAATAAAAGAAAACCCCACCAAATGTGGCACTTATCCCATATCCCTATTATCATTATCAGTATCTCTTTCATTCCCCATTCCACCACTTCCACGCTTATCCTCTCACCTTCTCACTATCTTATTCTCTCTCATTATACATACCCTCATAAATCTGATAATTGAACACCAGTATATCATTTCACTCCCAATTCTATTGTTGAGTCTAGAATAGAAAAAGAGAGAGAGAGAGAGAGAGAGAGAGAGAGAGAGAGAGAGAGAGAGATTTTTACATAACACCACCCCGTACGTCATATTCAGGTTCCCAATCAATTACTATATCACCAAGCATCCACAAACCACCTTCCAATCATTCGAGTCAGCCCTGAGTCCTCCGCCGCCGCAGCCGTTGTCTTTTTCATTTTACCGAAATTGTCCGCAAACTAGCATCCGCTTTTTCGGCCGGATTTCAGGTAGATTAATCTCTATCCTAATTTCTCCTAAGTATATTTAATCCCTGTATATTGATTTTAATGAGTTCTTATGAAGGAAATCGTACCCGCGCGTCGAAACCATGAAATCTAAAAATCCTCTGTTTTCCGACGAGTTACTGTTCATAGACGTTAGAACTTTTTATAATTTATACTAATATTACACTATGCCCCTTCATGTTGCACTTATGTACGAATCTGACCTTGCTCATCATTATTATTATTATTATTATTATTATTATTATTATTGTTGTTGTTGTTGTTGTTGTTGTTGTTTTCTTCATTTCGTTTTATGTTACTAGTGGGTTAACTCGTATTGTATAGAATTGTGAATCAAACATATTACATAATTATTTGCTCTCTGTTAAGACTAACGTTTACAGTAGTTGAGAATAGCTATACTTGTTGTAGGTAAAGTAATGGATATACTTTAATAATTATGTAAAGTGATAAAATAAGAGTTAGATTTTATGTATAATAAAATAAAAGAAAAGGGTATATTTTTAAAAAGAAACGAAAGATTTACACTAACATAACATCAGGAGGACCGTTGTATTTCTATACGATAATCGATTATATATATATTTTTTAAAAAGAGTATCAATTGAATATTAGAGTTTTACAAATGTAAATTTATTTAATTGCACTTTTAGATTTTGATACCGTAAGTTGCCATAATGGATCAACTATATGATTCAATAATTGTACTTTAGTTCTTAAAAAGTTATCCCACTACGTTATTAAAGCTAACTCTACGAAATTGTTAATAACACCTTTGAAATTTATAAAAACTATAATTAATTTACTTGTTCAACGAACCTTAAGGGCATCGGCTCAGTCATAAATTATTATGTGTTTACTTACTCGCACAATATTATTTGATATGTACTTTTATCTCATTGAAATGTATCATGCTATGAATTGAGCAGTTATTGATTGTATCGTGTTCGACGTGCTAGAATGGACTTAGATTCACTGGGGTGGTTACGAGTAGAGAATCATGTAGACGATGTTAAGTAAATGGGAGATGGTAAAGTGTTAAAAGTGTGAGTATTGTGTGGATTGTGAATTGAGCCATGGCGATGGCAAGGGTTAACCTACGGGTCCCTGTGTTGAAATGGGTTACCTGCGGGGCCCAGTGATGATATTTTGGTGACCCTAACGTATGATACGCCATGGGCAGTTCCAAAGGGTAATCGTGCCTTGCAAGGCCAGCAAGGGGGATTGTCTCATGACACGGTCATAGTTAGTGGCTTAGGAATGGTGGCGACCCTAATGTATGGTACGCCATGGGAAGTTCCAAAGGGTAATCGTGCCCCCTGTTATGGTCTTAAATGAATTCATACGAGGTACATAACTTAGGTGAATTCATTTAGAACCCCGTGTGCAGGACAAGCAAGGGGGGGATTTTCCATGACACGATCATAGTTAGTGGATGTGGGAGGAAAGGATCTCGTGGAGACGATCCTTAGATTTCATGTAAGATGATGGATAGTAAAGAAAAGACGATGTGTTATTATTCTGTATTTTCTGTGTATCATGAATTATTATATTGTTGGAATGCTAATTGTAGAGTAAGGGGTTGGTAGGGTTGAGATTATTCTACTGGGTGAATTATCACTCACGGATACGTTTGTATTCTGGCAAATCGTTTGCTTCGGCGTTCAATTTGCCAGAGTGTGCAGGATTCTACAGTGGAGCAGTTGATACAGGTGGGATCCCTAGAACGAAGTCTGGGCCAACGTTGCTTGGAATTCGTGTCAGAACTAGAGTCGCTCTGGAGTTATTTTTGTTAAATAAATATATATAGAATTTCTTTGTATTATTTTGAAATTGTAATTTTTGTATAAGGATAAATGGGGGCCTAGAAGTTTGTAAAATTCAGCTTATTTTAAGAATAATGCGCCTGAAATTCCTTGGAAAATCGGGGCGTTACAGTTACCCCCTTCTAACTATGCCTCGGATACTGTAAAATCCTGAATTTTAAAATTCTAGTTACGTGATCCGAATAGGAACTCGACACTCTAATTTAATTCTAATAGAAAGTTACGCTATGCGAAGTGTATCGTTATCCGAAAAAATGTGTGAATTATGATTTAATTTTGTAAATACTATGGAACAATTGAGTCCCATGTGATACACAGTATGAGTTATGTGATGTTGGAATCTTTTCTTGAAAATCGGACACCGCCACGTTGACCCTCATATTTTTATTAGTCTATGTTGAATTTTTGAGATTTTTCGGAGACTAAAATTCGAACGCGTACGAACCGAAATTTCGACGAACAGACACACCATACTACGTGTCACAAAGTTGTGCTTCGGAATTACACCTGTAATTCCTTTCATCTGTTGCACCGCCTTCCACCGTTATATATTATATATATGGGTAATTAACTAATTAGAAGACAAAAGCAAAGGTCAAAAAAAAGAGACTCCTGCCCATTCCTTTACCGAGATACACCGCTTTCAATTCGTTTCTGCTCGTTTTACAAGAGGCTACCTACAATCCCTTTTGGTAATTCTTCTCACCCATTCATCTGTTTATCTTTCTTACACATTAATCTATTTTACGGTTAGTAATATATAGGAGATTTGTGTACTGTTTATAATAAAGGAAGTTAATTTGGGGCAAAATTTACTTACAACTCTCTTGTCGCACTCACCATACCCGAACCCTTAAAATTCTCACACAAGAGAAACTCCCTCCAGCAAAGAGTTCGGATTCGGACTCGCCGCCGTAATTTGGTGCAGGAACACCCACCAAGCAACCATAAAAATAGGATCTTAGTAGCCTAATTGGAAATTTCCGATTGTTGTTGACTGACTTAGTTTAATTACATACCATTACTCTCATATTAGAACCGTAAAAACTATACCATATGCCGACCCGACAGACTAATTAAGGAAATTTAGATCAAGAAAATACGCCTCTGTATATAAGAATAGGGCCTAAGATTTTAAGTGGATTTAGTAGAACTAATTATTCTTGAGGAATTAAACTACTGGAAGTGTTGTATGAAGTTGGTCATAATTAACCATCAGTTTGGTTAACCCTGTTATAGACTAAAATTTCTTTAAATAACGTGAAGTTCCTTATTGAATTAATTAGTGATGAGATTCACAAATTGACCCCGAGCCGTTTTTAAAGCCGAATAGGCTAACTCACAATCGAGAAGGCCTAAGGATTTTCTGATTGCATTGTTAAATAGGTATTGACACGAAATAATTGGCAAATAGGTCAATCCGAGACTTAAGCAAGAGTACGACCTTGTTTTCATCTTAGCCCTCGAGAAGTCAAAGGTGCAAGTACTGTGAATTGAGGTGACGGGTGTAAAGTGACCGCTACTTCTTAAAGGTGAGTTGCGCATACCTTAATTACATGTATTTTCTAAATTTTTAGAATGAAATGCCATTGCTTGATTTTACTGAAAAATATGGAATTTGAGCATCTTACTTGGTTGAATTGATGATGATAAATGGGAAATACATGCGATGGCTTGTTTATAAATCTTATGAGTTTCAGTTAAATTAGACCATGGCAATATGTTTTGGGAACTTGAATTTTACTTCTTGAAGTACATGCTTGTGATAATATGAATCATTCGAACGGTGTCTCGAGCGCTAGGGGACGTGGAAAGAAACTATTTTCAAGCAACGTGATTCCTATTTTCAAGCAACGTGAATTAATGCAACACGTCTGGCTTCCCAAATGATTCCCTGCAATTGCATCTGATTTCAGTTATAAAAAAGGGTAATGAGGACACCGTTCGATGATCATAAAGTTCAAATCAACGGTTAGATCCAATAATCTCCCAAACCAGCGTTTAATTGTTACTCAAACGACACCGGTTCACCTTAAAACGACACCGTTTGTCATTAAAATAGTACTTCCCTTAATTCTCGCAATCCTCTGTAACTGATACTCGATTGGGACAGGCTTCATATAGCTACCGTACCGTTCGGGGCCACGTGGAATTTTTTCATTGGGTGGCACTTTTCAGAATGTAAACACATCTTTGACTTTTTAATTACGCTTTACGGCTTTAACAATGTCATCTTTTCGAAAGATGACGGTTTTGAAGCACTTTAATGACGTTTCACAACTATCATCTTCTAGTTTTAATTACGTTTAAAAAACGTCATCTTTATAGATATTAATGACAGTTTCAAACTGTCATTTTAAGATTCAGACTTTTAATAACAGCTCTAATAGGCGCGTAAATGTTCACATTAGCACCCCCTAATTCATCTTTACTAAGTCCCATTTATATTATTATTCGGAGCTTTATGCTTTATTTTTGTGTTGTAAGTATTTGGAGGATTTGATACAAAAAATGCAAAGTTGGAATATTAAATGGTGGGGAAAGACGGCTCATGACGTGTTTTGATAATTAATACCCTCTAAAGACATACTAAGAATATTTGTTAATGAACAAAATGTCCTTAGCGGGTATTACTTATCAAAACACGTCCTTAGCCGTCATTTTTCCTAAATGGTGCTCGAAGATTGGACTGTTCAAGTTTAATCTGATTAGCAATATGAAGTCTAACAATTTAGCACTAATTGGCCAATGAATGGATGTTCACCGAAAGTAAATTAAAAGTTGGGCTTGGATTGTTCTATTACATGGTGGGCCCAATAGTTAAATGGTGGACCAAGGCTAGGCCTAGTGACTATATCTCACAAGGGCTTGTACAAGTGAAGTCGGCAGCGGCAACTTTAAAAGGAAGCTGCACGGACGAATGACGGGGTGGAGAAAAATAAAAGCTGCGCACAAGGAGGACGGCTTTATACCCACGGACGAAACAAAGAGAGATGCGGCGGTAATATCTTCTTGGATTCCCACGCACAGAAAAAAAGACGACGAACAGGGCTGCCAAAAATAACAAACAACGGGGCTGCCGTGTGACGTTATTTTGGGTTTGAATTTTCTTTCAGCAGCTTTTCTGTTTTTCTCTTATGATAGTTTTGTTTCTGAGTTTTTCTTTTTAAGTTTTTTATGCTTTATTTAATTACTCACATTCCGGTAACTAGTTTTAATTTATGTTTTCAATAAAAGTTATTCGCTGATATTTGATTCGTTGATATTTTTCTGTTTATTTTTCATCTTGCGCAATAGAAGCATGTTTGAAGGTAGGGTTTTTTTTATTTTATGCGCAATGTTGAGTGAGTAGTTGTCAGGGTAGAGTCGCGGGGTGATTTGCACACTGTGACCGGATTGGATGCATTATGCTCCTATTTCGAAATAAAGAATGTTTAAAAAATAATTTTTGATTGATAAAATACTTTCCGTAGACGAATCTGGGTATTGTCGGAACCCATGTGAACGGGAGAATGGGAGAATGGGGGTCCAAAACTCATTCTTCTTGCACATGGGTAAACGGCGACCATAAGGGTTCACATCTTGCGGGGTATCTTTTTCAGTCTAAAATCAAACGTTTTAAAGAACACCGATTGGAGCAGATGAGTCCGGGCCGGTTGCGAATGCTACGAACCCTACGACCATACCTTTCTTTTAATTATAAGTACAATCAATTTATAGGTTTTAGTTAATCTCAATCAATTGTCAATGGGTGGCTACCTAAAAGCCCGTTAAATTAATTAAACATGAGTTTTTAATCAGCACACATCACCGTCTCTGTAGATTCGACTCCGATCTTACCGGATATTGTGCTACGTCGGTTTCCGCCCTACGCTTGGGGCAACCCATTATTTTAGAACTAGAAAATCGTCAAGCAAGCTCCATAGATGACAATTTCAAAACTGTTATATTTCACGTTTAATAACACTTTTAAACTGTCATCTTTTACAATTATTGTAGTAGTGTCCTAGCTCTTAATCCACCGCCGCGGTTGCCTTATTATTTTTTCGTACAAATATCAAATAACTGGCTCAAACAGTACTTTGCCAATATGAAAATCAATAGTTGCAGGAGTAAAATAGGCAGCATAATAGTAAGATTTTGCCACTGCAAGGAAGGTTTGCTTGATAACAGGGTCGATGTCATCATCTGAGGAAGCACAAAGTACTAATTGCACTAGTTCTTGCATGTCTGATTCGATCTGGAGGGTTGTATTGAACTCGTCATTGTCATGAATCTGCTCACATAAACAGAACAAAATAATAACAATCAAATAAACAATCGCTGATGCACGCACCCAACTATTTGAGAAATTTTTTTATGTTTTCAGTTAGAACTTAGGTTAATTTCTGGGCTCTCGCGGGCTTTTGGTTTTCTATCCTGAATGAAGCTTCTTTGGTTTCCTGACTTTGATCGTCTAGTTTAATAGTATTCTTTTCCATTTGACCTAAAAAAAAAATATACTCCGTATTTGCCTAGTTATCTTGTACAAGTCTTAGGATATTTAAAAATTCAAATTACTTCCGTATTTTGTTGTATTTTTTTTTTTTGGTTCCAAAATTTTGAGCTTTAATATAAACACAACATTGTAATGGTAGAATCACGGTGTATTTTGAGGAATCAATAGATCATTTGGTGCCTTGAATCATGTATCCCATAAATAGGTTTTTGAATAAGGTTTTCCTCCTATGTTCACTATAGAGTCTACAAATCCAAAAATCTAGTTTCGTTTCTTGTTTATACGCAATGACTGATGAATGGATAAAGAAATGATAATCAAAGTAGACTATTTGAACGTATGATTTAACTTGTTTCTGTTGACCGCTATATGATGTTAGTATGTTGCATACGTAGTTGTTGAACTAACTTAAAAGTCCAATATTCGATTATAACTTGATTAATAATTTTACCTTGTTGCGTGACGGTTTTTGGTACTGAAATTGCAAGAGTTGGTAACAGACTTCATTGGTCACGTTGGAGAGATGCTTGTGCCGAGGGTGGGAGAGTTGTGATAGCTGCTCAGGTGCTCCACAAGCAGCGCATAAGTTTATAACGCGCACTACTAGTTCTGCTTCTCTTCTGTGCATGTCACCTTCATTTTGCCATGTCAGTATCCACATCTCCCACTTTACCCAGCAATAGAAAAGGGAGGGGGAGGACGGGAAAGCTATGTTATTTATGGTTCAAACTTTGCGCACGTAGATGAGAAGCAATTTGACAAGGTAGACAAGAAATGACATGAAAGAGAGAATTCCTGTGTTATGGAGTAGTACTACTATATACTACTATAAGACTTACAGCCTGATGTAAGTTGTCGCGAATGTCTTCACCGTGGGTTAGTTGTGCGTCAACCAAGAGTTGATTTAGCGTTCTTAGCAGTATCGGGACAAGTCTTTGTCCCAGTATTGTTTCCTTGTGCCTGCAAAGTACAAAACTAAAGATTAGCTTATATATATGCACATGCACCAATGTTTTTAACATTTCATGTTCTTAAATGACTCAGTTCCATGTTCGATCCAATCTACATAGTATCCGTGAATACCAACTACTATTATAGAGACTCCACTCCTACTTGTTTTTAGCGGTGCAGAGATGACTTCGTACTTACCACATGTTATTCGCAAAGTCTTCATTGCTTCCAATCTTTCTGAATTCACGAAGAAATGATCTTCGATGCTCAATAGAGTTTCCCTCATTTTGAAAATAAGATACAATTGTTTCCATTACGATTTTCGTTTTAGTCCATGCGAGTCGTTCTTTGGACTTCTCTGGTTCAAATATACTCGCGGTGGCCAAATAATATGCAAAAAGTAAATTCTTTTTGCACGTGCCAAACTCTCCAAGATTGCATTCTGCGTACCATCTGTACAAAGTATGTATCTTTAATAACTTTGGTCACGAAGGATATCAATGTTCCAAATATGCAACAAATTAAAATGGTGGAAACAAGGGGATAGGATCATACTTTTGAATGGCATCCCATTCCAGCAAATGCAGTGCTTGACAGTTTTTATGGTCCAATTTTGCAAGCTCCAAATATTTGTTGTTGTTAACGTTAGGCACCCTATGGGAAAATGGCACACCAAAAAAATCAGTCATTCAAACAAACAGGTTTTTGTTTCTTCATCAGCCGTAAGTGAAAAGTAATTACCTGTACAAGGTCTTGCCAATCCAGACATCATCTGCACCACCAT
>BPLS01022975.1:0-12531 GCA_019656275.1 Rhododendron kiyosumense
TCTTGTACCAATATCTTTCTTACCCACCAAGGATCAATCCTAGCCATTCAATTGATCCAAGATCAAATCTTGGTACAAAAATAGCCATACAAGCCTAGGATTTCCTTTGATCTTCCATGATCTCTTGCCAAGTGTCAAGGTGAGACTTAGAGAGAGAGAGAGGAGAGGGCCAAGCTCTTGCCTATAAATAGGAGGCCATTCTCATGCTTTGAACTCACACCTCAAAGCATTTGCTCTTCCTTCTCTCTAGAAATCTCGGATTCCAGTCCCAGGCAGCCCACTGCCCTTCAGAAATCCTCCGTTTTCTCCTGTTTAGAGTAGTTTTTAGAATCAACTTCCTTCTGAAAAGTTGTAGAGCACTTCGAAACCTTGAAGTTAGGCTCAAGAAGCACCCCAATCGGTTAAGAAATGACAAAGATATTGTCATCCGAAGTTCAGTGAAAATTCTGGATTTTCAATTCTGGACAGCTTACTGTCCTTTGCTTTTTCCCCATTTTTCTCCAACCTAAGTTCATTTCTAGGATTAACTTTCTTCACGAAAGTTGTAGAGAATTTCTTGAGCTTCATTCTTGTAACGACCCTGATTTTCGGTCGTTAAAAATTTCGTTAAGTATTTGAATTTTATTGTTATTACTTGGATTTACCTTTTAATTTCCAAAGTTTATCAAAATTACGTTTTTGCCCCTTGAAATTTGAATTCTTTGCGCTTTAGTCCGATTTAGCAAACCTTGTAGCTTTCAACCATCCGATTGGAGTAACCGAGCTAGCAAGTTATTTAGTTACTTTTCCCTAACCGCAAAATGACCGTTTTGCCCCCCTTGAACCTTTTGAACATTTTGAACCTTTTGAACCTAGACTAAGAATTTGGATATTCTTTTTTTTTGATGTATTCTTTGTCCATTGGACAATAAATGTTAGGGAAACTATTATCCATTGGATAATAGAAACCCCAATTGTTTATATTAAAAGTATACTTTATTAAAGTGCTATGAATAGTAAAAAGTAACTTTTTGATTACTTTAAAGTACTTTTTGGATTATTTTAATGTTTAATCTCCCTAGCAACTATTATCCATTGGATAATAAAAGTTAGGGTGGTTATTATCCATTGGGTAAAAGGTTCATCTTTCAACATAGTACATGGGTGGATTAATTTAATATTTTCTTTTTAACCCCATGTGCCAAAGTACAATTATTTTAAAATAAAAGTTGCCAAGTCACTATTGTCCATTGGACAATAGAAGTTAGGGGATTTATTACCCAATGGATAAAAGGGTTAGTCTTTCACAAAGTACAAGGATTTTATTAAATAATCAAGTCTTGGATTTTCCCATGTGATTTTGTGCATTTAATTATTGGGGTAAATCAAAACCCTAGATTTCCTAGATTACCTTTTTACTTATTTTATGTTAGGGTTTTGATCTTCCAAAATACATGAGTACTTATGTATATATTGTTCTAGTACTTGGATATTTTTATTGGCTATGAACCCATGTGCCTATTGATTTGTTTTAATGGGATATCTTGCCTTTTAAATCTTCCTTGATCTCATAGTACCAAAAGTACTATATTTTAATTGTAGTATACATGTGTGCATATATATATATATACATATGTGTGTGTGTACTTGGGAGAGAGAGAGAGAGAGAGAGAGAGAGAGAGAGAGAGGAGAGAGAGGCCGTGAGAGAGAGAGAGGGAGAGAGAGAGAGCCGAATGAGAGAGAGAGAAAGAGAGAGAGAGAGGAAGGAGAGAGGGAAGGAGATTTGATATTTGCTTTGGCTTGATTTGTGATGTGTACTTCAAATCCAAGAGATTTATCTCTTCCTAAATCAAATCCTTACACCTTTGTACTCCCATATTTTCCTAGCAACTTCTCAACCATTGGATGGTGTACAATTCTCATCTCAACCCTCCAATTGTCCCAAGATCTTACCAAGGTACACCATAGCCTTACAACCTAGGATTTCCATTGATTTTTCCATGGATTTTTCCTTTGATTTTCCATTAAAGTTTGAATTTCCTCAACCCTTGGATCATGTACCAATCTCATCTCATCCTTCCATTTGATCCAAGAATCCAATCTAGTACTAAAGTAGCCATGCAAGCCTAGGATTTTTCCTTGATTTGTGCTTAAAAGTTGGATATGATTTGATATACTTCTTGGACACCTAGCAAGCTTCTTGACCCTTTGATCATGTACCATTATCATCTTAACCCTCCATTTGATCCAAGAATATCACCAAGGTACAAAATAGCCTTACAAGTCTAGGATTTTTCTTTGATCTTCCATAATCTCTTGCCAAGTGTCAAGGTGAGGCTTAGAGAGGGAGAGAGGAGAAGGCCAAGCCCTTTGCCTATAAATAGAAGGCCATTCCAAGCCTTTCAAAGCACACCTCAAGCAATAGCTCTTCCTTCTCTCTAGAAACCATTTTCTGTTTTTCTGGGCAGCCACTGTCCCGTCCGAAAATCTCCAGTTTTCTCCTGTCTAGAGTAGTTTTTAGGATCAACTTCCTTCTGGAAAGCTGTAGAGCACTTCGAAACCTTGAAGTTAGGCTCAAGAATCACCCCAATCGGTTAAGAAATGACCCAGATATTGCCATCCGAAGTTCAGTGAAAAATCTGGATTTTCATTTTCTGGACAGCTTACTGTCCTCTCCTTTGTCCCCATTTTTCTCCAACCTAGGTTCGTTTCTAGGATTAACTTTCTTCTCGAAAGTTGTAGAGGGTTTAGTGGGCTTCGTTCTAGACCCAAGAACGACTCTATTCGGCCAAAGATTGACCGAGTTATTTCCGTCCGAAGTTCGGTCCAGATTCGGAAGTTTCACCACCCGTAGGATTTTCAACTTGCTTACTCGGCCCCGACTAGTTTCGAATCAAGGTAGATTAATCTCTACACACTCTCCCTAGTATAAATTTTGTTATTTTAGTTTATGATAAGATTATCTATTGCTATCAATGACAATATTTGATGTGTGTTCTTTTGAATTAATGAAAAGGATGGGGAGTATGTTGAACTCATAAATTTATGTTTTAAGCATGCTAAATGATTAGATGATCTTGCTAGTTTGATTTCAAAGTTATGAAGTATGATTTGTGATTACGTATGTGGAGAGTCTTACCGCGGAAGTCTTGCATGTTAACGAGACACGAGAATCGAGGAAGTAGAAACATGGCACCTAGGGTATGTTTAACAAGGAAGTACTATGGAAACCACATAATGACCATTTCGAGGGTATTATGTGAATGGTGTGTGTGTGTGTTTCAATGGGAATCCGGTATAGCGGAACCATTGTGAGGTTGTGTGTGTTCCCATGGGATCCCGGACCGGCGGAACCATGGTGAGGTATAGCTTGGTTATCCGCGGAGAGGAGCCAATGCAATGTGTGCCAATGGGAACCCGGTGCGGCGGAACCATTGTGAGGATACTCGGGAACCCGGAACGGCGGAACCGAGGTTGGGTGTGTGGCTTGGTTATCCGCGGTACGGAGCCAATGCTAAAGATTTTGAAAGGCTTGGTTATCCGCGGTACGGAGCCAATGTCAAATGATTTCGAAAAATGGTTTTGTAAATGGAAAATGATTGACACGGTCTACGATGAGTCGCGTAGGAGAAACACGGTAAAACTTGGACACCAATGAGAATGTGGATGTACTATTGTTATTAGTTTGATTTCTATGATCATCTGTTTGTAAGTTATGGGTTAGCGGGTATGGGGTTACTCTATTGAGCTTTCGTAGCTCACGGTGTTGCCTTGTGGTGACCCTGACATATTATATTGGTGGCGACGCCGGTATAATGTGTCAGACCTTGTAGATAATCGAGATGAACAGTTCGCCGTGGAAGCTTTTGGAGCAGAGGAGCTTGCTAGGATGAAGAATCAAGAGGTGCCGTAGTTAGGAACCCTAGTTTCCTTTTGTTATCCTACTTTGTATTTCAAATGCTCTTACGAGAGCGATATTGTAATAAGAGCAGTGACTCTCTTTATTTTCTGAAATAAAATGTTTATTTAACGTACCCTAATTTTGGGGGCGTTACATGAAAGTTGAAGGGCTAAAGTGCAATTATAACAATTACCAAAATTTAAAAGTAAATCGAAGCAGATTCAAGTAATCAATAAAAATTCAAATATTTAACGAAATTTTTATCGACTAAAAATTAGGGTTGTTACAATCTATCCCCCTTAAAACAATTTCGTCCCCGAAATTGGCGCGCGACTACAGATTAGGCTAGGTTGCTAGACCGGTCGACTATCCCCCTTAAAAGGAAACGAGTCCCTCCTAGGGTATTTGCTGTTGCTACCTTCTTATGGCAGTCTATGATAGCCGATCCACTCGTCGAAATCCGCCATATTGATCGCAGGTCAATCTATTACAGAATATTGCTTATTATTACAACATAGCCCTTGTAAGAGTATTCGAAATTACAAAATAGATAACAAAAGGGAACTAAGGATCCTATTCTACGGCTCCTCTTGTTCCTCAGTCCGTAGCGCGAAAATACGCCCTCCAGTGCTTTGCTGGTTTCCCATGGGCTGCTTTCCCTTATTCTGCCCATTCTGCTGCTGTGATGGGCCGCCGAGGTTTTGCTTCACAAAATCGGATTGCTCAGCTTGTTGAGCTTCCTGATTCTCAAGGATTCCATCCCTCCTCCTCTGGGCTGCGGGCAGTTGCGCCTAATGTGGCCCATAGCCTGACAGTTGTAGCATCTAACGGTCGCCAGGTCCCGATTGCCTTTCTACGTTTCACCGTGTTCGGCAGTAGCAGTCTTCCAGGGTTGGTCGCTCTGGCTCGAAGCAAAGGGTTTGGTGAAATAGGGTCCACGGTTGTTGTTGGAAGTCTGGGTTCGGATAGGTCCACCAATGTTGCCTGTCGCCTTCCCCCAGCAGGTCTTGAAGTCGTTTTCCTCACTCTCCAGTCGCAGGGCACATTTCACCACACCGGTATAGGTGGGGAAGGCCTGGGCCACCACAGCTCTTCTGGCTGTCGTCAGTCCCCATTCGAACCTCCTCGCTTTTGTAACGCCCTTAATTTTAGGTACGTTAATGAAAGAAATTTATTACAGAAATAGCGAGTCACTGCTCATTATTACAAAACGGCTCTCATAGGAGCATTTGAAATTCAAAAGTCAACAAGAAGGAAACTAAGAAGTCCTATTCTATGGCTCCTCTTGCTCCTCCAACCTAGCGAGTTCTTCGGCTCCGTACGCCTCCAAGGTGAATAGATCGCCCTGTTCGTCTATCAAATCTGACATATTATACCGGCGTCGCCACCCATGTAATATGCCAGGGTCACCACAAAGGCAACACCATGAGCTATGAAAGCTCAATAGTATAATCTTACTTACTAACATCGATTTCCACATGATAAGTACATAAACAGGGAAATAAGACAAAAATGACAACATGTTCACATTCGCTTGTATCTACCGTTGGCGTTTGACTCATCGTTAACCTTTTCATTGTTACACTTTTCAAAAACACCTTTTTAACTCACCCAACCTCGATTCCGCCGTTCTGGGCTCTCGAGTATCCTCACAATGGTTCCGCCGCACCAGGTTCCCATTGGCACACATTGCATTGGCTCCGTAACGCGGATAACCAAGCCATACACACCCTACCTCGATTCCGCCGTTCCGGTCTCTCGAGTATCCTCACAATGGTTCCGCCGCACCGGGTTCCCATTGGCACACACACACTTACGTAATACCCTTGAAATAGTCATTACGTAGTTTCGAAGATATTTTCCAACTGGGAAAACACAACAACCTTGTTAAACACACCCTAGGTGCCATCTTTCTAACTTTCTTGGTTTTCGTGTCACGTTTGCATACAAGACTCCGCGTGTGGGACTTTTACAAACAACATGCATTCATTCCAACTTCGAAATAGTATAATAACAACATCTAAGTCACGTAGTATGCTTGAATACCATAAACAACATAATCATGCATTTTTACTTTTCAAAACAACGTTCAAAGTCACTTTTAAGCTTATAAAAAGTAAGTTGAGATTCTCAAAGTAAGATTACAACTACTTTACAAAAATAAAGTAAGCAATTGAAAACTAGGTAAGGATCACTACCGTTCTCCTAGGCGGTGGTTTGGACGTCGGGTTGATTTCGGCAGCGTAACGGCCCTCCGATTGCTTCGAAAGGAAAAGTTTTGGAAAACTTTCCCTAGAAACAACTACCTAACTACTACTACACTACTTTTAAGATCATCGGGTGGTTTGGTGGTTTCGCTCAAGAACTCACAAGAACAAAGAGAGTTTTGAACTAAGAACAAAGAAACTTGAAATTCTAGAGAGAAAGAGGAGCAATTGCTTTGAGGTGTGAATTTTCAAGTGACAATGGCTCTCTATTTATAGGCAAAGGGTGCCCCCTCCCCCAAGATGGCCGGCCCTCTCTCTCTCTCTCTCAATTCCCCAATTTTTAAATCAAAACAAATCCAACTTTTAAGCAAAAATCAAGGGAAAATCCTAGGTTTGCATGGCTATGGTGTACCTTGGTGAGATTCTTGAATCAAATGGATGGTTGAGATGAGAATGGTACATGATCAAAGGGTTGAGAAGTTTGCAAGGTGAATATTGGAGTACAAAAGAGTTAGGATTTGATTTGGAAGGAAATAAATCCCAAGGATTTGAAGTACAACCGAAAATCAAGCCAAGACTTACATCAAATCTCCCTCCCTCTCTCCTTCCTCTCTCTCTCCTTTCTCTCCTCTCTCTCTCTCGGCTTTCTCTCTCTCTCTCTCTCTCTCCTTTGCAAGGTATAATATATATATATACATGCATATGTGTCATAACTTTGGAAGAAAATCAAAATAAAGAATAGTTTCTTGGTACTTTGAAATCCAAGTAGCCCTAAATACCTAGGATTCACTTACCAACTCATAAATCAACCTAGGGTACTTTAGGCAATTGTAACGCCCCTAAATTTTAGGTACGTTAATAAAAGAGATTTATTACAGAAATATCGAGTCACTGCTCATTATTACAAAACAGCTCACATAGGAGCATTTGAAGTTCAAAGATAACAAAAAGGAAGCTACGAGGTCCTATACTACGGCTCCTCTTGCTCCTCCAGCCTAGCGAGTTCTTCTGCTCCATACGCCTCCAAGGTGAATAGGTCGCCCTGTTCATCTATCAAATCTGACATATTATACCAGCGTCGCCACCCATATAATATGCCAGGGTCACCACAAAGGCAACACCATGAGCTACGAAAGCCCAATAGTATAATCCTACTACTAACAACGATTTCCACATGATAAGTACATAAGCAGGGAATAAAAGCAATAAGCTAACATGTTTACATTCCTTTGTAACTACCGTTGGCGTTTGACTCATCGTTAACATTTTCATTATTACACTTTATCAAAAACACCTTTTTAACTCACCCAACCTCGATTCCGCCGTTCCGGGCTCTCGAGTATCCTCACAATGGTTCCGCCGCACCGGGTTCCCATTGGCACACATTTCATTGGCTCCGTAATGCGGATAACCAAGACAAACACACCCAACCTCGATTCCGCCGTTCCGGACTCTCGAGTATCCTCACAATGGTTCCGCCGCACCGGGTTCACATTGGCACACACACACACATACGTAATACCCTTGAAATAGTCATTACGTAGTTTCGAAGATATTTTCCAACCGGGAAAACACAACAACCTTGTTAAACACACTCTAGATGCCATATGTCTACTTTCTTGGTTTTCGTGTCACGTTTGCATGCGAGACTCCGCGTGTGAGACTTTTTACAAACAACATGCATCATTCCAACATCGTAAGAGTAAAATAACAACATCTAAGCCACGTAGCATGCTTGAATACCATAAATAACATAGTCGTGCATTTTTACTTTTCAAACCACATTCAAAATCACTTTTTGAGCTTTTAACAAGTACAGATTTTCAAAGTGAGATCACAACTTCTTTACAAAATCAAAGTAAGCTTTTGAAAACTAAATAAGGTTACTACTAGATAGATAGGAATAACTACCGTTCTTCTTGGCGGTGGTTGGACGTCAGGTGAAATTCGGCAGCGTAACGGCCCTCCGATTGCTTCGAAAGGAAAAGTTTTGGAAACCTTTTCGTAGAAACAACTAACTAACTACTACTACTCTACTTTTAGAACCGTCGGGTGGTTTTGGAAGTGGCTCAGGGGTTTCGCTCAAGAATCTTACAAAAACAAAGAGAACTTTGAACTAAGAACTAAGAACTTGGAATTTCTAGAGAGAAGGAGGAGCAATTGCTTTGAGGTGTGAATTTTCAAGTGAGAATGAGCTTCTATTTATAGGCAAAGGGGTGCCCCCTCTCTCTCTATGGCTGGCCCCTCTCTCTCTCTTCTTTCCCCAATTTTTAATCAAAACAAATCCAACTTTGAAGCATGAATCAAGGAAAAAATCCTAGGCTTGCATGGCTAGGTTAGTACTAGATTGGATTCTTGAATCAATTGGAGGGTTGAGATGAGATTGGTACATGATCAAAGGGTTGAGGAAATTCCAACTTTAATGGAAAATCAAAGGAAAAATCAATGGAAAATCAATGGAAATCCTAGGTTGTAAGGCTATGGTGTACCTTGGTGATATTCTTGGAACAAATGGAGGGATGAGATGAGATTGTACAAGATCCAATGGTTGAGAAGTTTGCTAGGTGAATATTTGAAGTACAAAAGAAGTAGGATTTGAATTTGGAAGAAATAAATCTCATGGATTTGAAGTACATATCACAAATCAAACCAAGACCAACATCAAATCTCCAACCTCTCTCCTTCCTTTCTCTCTTCTCTCTCTCCTCTCTCTCTCTCGGCTTCTCTCTCTCTCTCTCTCTCTCTCTCGGGTTCTCTCTCTCTCTCTCTCTCTCTCTCTCTCTCTCTCTCTCTCTCTCTCCTCTTGCATGATACAAGCATATATATGTATACATATGTGTCATACAAGTGTAAGAAAATCAAATAAACAAATGGTTTTAGGGTACCTTTGAAATCTAAGGAAATTTAGGGCTAGGATTCTCTTTACCAACTAATAAAATCCTAGGGTACTATAGGCATTATAATAAGCAACATAGGTACAATACATATATACACATATATATATATATATATACATAAAGGTAGGAAAAATCCCAATAAAGAATAATTAAAGGGTACTTCGGTCACTATTTACTTTTGATTAAAGTAATAGTACTTTTCCCCAAATTAAGGAAAATAATTAATTAAAGGATCTAATGGTACTTAGGAAGATTTATCCCTTTATCCAATGGAAAAAACTTCCCCTAACACCTATTATCCAATGGATAATAGTTATTATGCCAAAGAAAGTAATAAAGAAATCAAAAAGTACAATAAAGTAAGTTTACTTTTTAATATAAACAAATGGAATTCTATTACCCAATGGTTAATAATTCCCCTAACCATTATTGTCCAATGGTCAAAGAAATAATCCAAATTGATTAAAAGAAGAAGAATATTAAAATATAAAGTCTAGGGTCCAAAAGGTTCAAAAGTTCCAACGAGGGGCAAAACGGTCATTTTGCCAAGACTAGGGAACTTTTCGGTTTAGTTACCCTAACCGGGTTGTTGGATGCTAACTAGGCTTGCTAAGTAGGACTAAAGTGCAAGAATTGAAACTTGAGGGACCAAAGTGTAATTATGGCAAAATTCAAGAATTTACGCAATTCAAGCAATTAAAATAAATAACTCGAATAATAAAAATAACTTTTTATTCCATAAAATTCAGAGTTATTACAGCAATAGAATATACAACTAGGTACAATACATATATACACATATGTATATATATATATATATATAAAAGTGGTTGAAATCCCAATAAAAAATAATAAAAGGGTACTTTAGTAACTATGCACTTTTGATTAAAATAATGGTACTTTCCCATGTGATTAAAGAAAATGCTTAATTTAATGATCCAATAGTACTTTAAAAGATTTACCCTATTATCCAATGGACAAAAATTTTCCTAACATCTATTATCCAATGGATAATAGTTATTAGGCCACTTTTAATATTAAAATAATCAAAAAGTAAATTAAAGTAAGTCTACTTTTTAATATAAACAAATGGGATTCTATTACCCAATGGATAATAGTTCCCCTAACCATTATTGTCCAATGGACAAAGGAATAATCCAATTTGATTAAAAGAAAAAGAATATTAAAATTTAAAGTCTAGGGTTCAAAAGGGTCAAAAGTTCCAACGAGGGGCAAAATGGTCATTTTGCCAAGACTAGGTAACTTTTCGGTTTAGTTACTCTAACCGGATGGTTAGATACTAACTAGGCTTGCTAAGTAGGACTAAAGTGCAAGAAATAAAACTTGAGGGACCAAAGTGCAATTCTGACAAAATTCAAGAATTAACGTAATTCAAGCAATAAAAATTAATAACTTGAATAATAAAAATAACTTTTTATTCCATAAAATTCAGAGTTATTACAGCTTTCTTGTCCTCGGTTGCAACGGCATCCGGGGCATAGCGGGATAGCTCCTCGAACTTGGCCGCATACTGAGTAACGGTCATAGTTCCTTATTTCAGGTTATTGAACTCTTGTTCCTTAGCCAAACGAATTGGTGTGGGGAAGTATTTGTCGAGGAACAGAGTCTCGAACTGAGCGAAGGTCATGGCAGCTACGTCATGAGTGGCCTCTATCAGCTCCCACCAGTAGCGGGCTTCTCCTTTCAGCTGGTATGTGGCTAAGGCCACACGATCTCCGTTGCGAGTGATCTCCAAGGTGTCCATGATCACCTTGACTTCCTTCAGCCATGCTTCAGCCACAGTGGGGTTGGTATTGCCGTCGAAAGTCGGAGGTCGATGCTTGCAGAACTCATTCATCGCCCGGGTCCGAGTCATAGGTCCATCGTTAGGGTTTGGGTTTTGGCGGGCAGCATTCAGAGCGATCACGAGCGCTTGCATGACTTGGGTTAGGTCGGGGTTCGCGTTAGAGGGTCCTCCGTTATTGTGTCCTAATCCATTGCGTCGATTCGCCATCTACGAGTGAAAACCGAAAAGGGGCGGTTTAGTCTACCGAATCAAATTTTTATTTTTTTTTTGTAAAAGGCGCTTCCTTCTAAGGATCAAAAGTAGTTTAACAAATAGTGTGTAACGGTACTCTTTTAAAAATAAAGCAAGTTTTCATAGATAAGAAAAACATACAACATAAACATAGAATTCTACTACAAGGCAAGTCGAAACACGAGATTTTTCCTAACACAAGTTGAAAACGATTCTAATCTACCACATCCTACATTCCAAAAGATTACAATCGGCCTAATTGGAGTCGCCGGCTTCGGGTCTCGCCCATCCTCGAAATTTTCTACCATCTATCGTGGTAAGCTTGGCGCAAACGACGCTCGTACTCCTTTATGATCGCGGCGAGTGCGGCGGCTACGACGAGAGCCCAATACTAGAAGGTGTTGGCACGGTTATTCACGGCGAACCACCGTGGCATGGCTATTGTAAGCACGGCACAAAAGATGATAAGGGCGAAGAGTTGCAACCATAGGCTTTGGATTGTTAAGAGGATTTCGGCTCGCTCCATTTCTAGGATCAATGCGTCTTCCGGAAATCCTCGACGTCGATTCGCCATGGCTCGGTACAAGGGGGTCTCGGTTTGGAGGGATTTTAAGATGATGAGAGGGGTGAAGAAATGAAAGTGGTGGTGGGGTATATATAGGGGCCGAAAAAGGTGGGTGGAGGAGGGAAAATGTTGAAGTTTAAAAATTGAAATTTGAATGTTTTGGAGGTAGAATTTTGAAATTTGAAGTTTAGGGGGGAGTGTGGTTGCCGGCCAAATGGGCTATGCCCGGTGCCCATTCGGTGCTAGGCTAGGCTCCCACTCTCGAACCCCAATTTAAAATATTTACTCAAGAACGGCTCCTCCACGAACTAGTAAATAAAATTTGCTCAATTAGCAACATTTTTTTTTTTTTGCAAAGGTTTACTTATACTAAAAATATTTTCAAATTTCTAAGTTCCACATTCGATCCTTGATTTAAGTCATCATCCAATTGTTCGGGAATTCCCAGCTCGGCGGTACTGCCAATTTCCGCGCCTTGCTTCAATCCGAAGATTGTTTTGACAGAATTCCATCCAATTAGGGACAGTAAACTTAAACTCAATTCACGTTTATGCAACGGACGAAACTAGCTTAAGGTTCTACCCATTCTACCCATGGCCGAGGTTTGAACCTAAAGCTCTGATACCAAGTTGTAACGCCCCGAATTTTGGGTATGTTAAATAAAGCATTTTATTATAAAAACGAAGCGAGTCCAGCTCGTTATTACATCATAAATCTTACAAAAGTTCTTTTATTCAAATAACAGAGGGATCTAGGGTTTCTAACTATAGTTCTTCTTGCTTCTCCATTCTAGCCCGCTCCTCGGCTCCGAACGCCTCCAAAGTGAATAGTTCGTCCTGTTCGTCTATAAATTCTGACATATTATACCGGCATCGCCACCCATATAATATGCTAGGGTCACCACAAGGCAACACCATGAGCTACGAAGGCTCAGTAGTATAATC
>BPLS01022990.1:0-15476 GCA_019656275.1 Rhododendron kiyosumense
ATACACCGAATGAAGAGTCAAAATTTTCATTTGAAATAATAGACTACTTCAATTTTGTTGACATCCTCGGGCAAACGGCTACCTAATCTACCGGTACATATAAGGGTGATCGCGACTCAAACACAGAAGCACCTCTAGGCAAATACTTGGCAAATGCGCCTAACAAATTTGGTACAAGTTATCTGCATGTGGTCGAGCTGAGGATGATAAAAGTGGGCGATAAGTATGAAACTCCACGTAGCCTCTTCCCCATAAGAAAAGCCCAACTTCGATTGCTGCTGGTGGTTTCATCAAATTTGATGGTGACGGAGCTGTGGGAGAGGATTATGCAGATATGATTTCTTTCGGGGGATTGTCTTGTGGCTAATCCAGATTTGCCTAAGCGTTTTGAGCTCAAGGCCTCTCTGAACAAGCATGACAAGGGCAAGTTCTGTACTATGAGTCCGAATGTTGGTTACACTGACTACCCATTGCTTGAATTCATGCCGCGCAAAAGTGATCTGTTTATGCTCAATGATGGTAAGGGAATTGTTTTCCTAATCAGTGTAAATATGGTATCAAGTACTACTATTAATGGAGACATCGATCACAAATGAGAATAATTGTGAAACTTCTGCATATATAGATTGCTTTGTATCATGTAAAGCTTGATGGTTTTCCCTGTTTGTTGATGTTGCAAGGATTGTGTGACTTGTGTGTGCAATCAGTTTTGAGTTGTGTGGAGATTTGTATGTGCTAGCTGCTATTTCTCTCCGTGTAAGACAACGTACACCACCACTCCTAATACACTATTTCCACCCGTAGAAATCCCACCTTCTTAAGCATTCAACAATGAAATCGGTGTGTGGATCCCATATGCATCTTGTAAGATCCAAGTGTTGAAAGTTTTACGGAATTTCAGATGAATGAAATCGGGGCTACCGGAGGGTCTCCCGAGACAACCGTGCACGTTCCGGGTTCATTGTATCTGGACGCATCACAATCAATTGACGTATTGATGTGTGGATTGAGTAACTCCCATAACCCCATGATGGTGTATTCACTCCCGTAACCTTCCTCCATGATGGCAGAATTCATTCACAGAATTAACTCCAGCGGTTACAGAATTGAATCTCATTTGTGCAGCTCTATGGTCAGTAGTCATCTTTTTGGCTATGTATTCTGTATCCCGTTTTCAGAAGTGGTCCCAAGTTCACAAGTTATCCCATATCCTCATTATATCATTCTTGTGTGAGAGAGAGACAGACGTTCATTCAGTTCGCCAAAGCAGTCAATGGTAGTGTTCCGGAGTCATGTGGTTTAGTCGAGCCAACCCTGAAAGGAAGACGCCAATGAATCCTACATTCATTTAATTCGTCAAGACAGTCGACAGTGGTGTTTCGGAGTCTTGTGGTTTAGCCGAGCCAACCTTGGGAGGAAGATGCCGACGAATCCTACAGCACCCTCGGTAGGCGGTAAATCTTTCTTAAGGAGACTATGGTATCACATAGATTCTTGTTTCATGAGAAATTCAGTTTGTATCTCGTTTATTATAATCTGTCTATAGTTTATGTATTCTGTAACTTCGGAATTATCAATGGAATTGTTTTGGAATTCTGTGATTGCCGTATTTTTCCCAACAAGCTTAAGAAATTCGGCAGAAACAGGATTCCAAATAACAATTTCATTGATAACTTCGCAATTACAGAATACATAAACAATACAGATTATAATGAACGAGATACAAACTGTATTTCAGAAACACGAGCCGAATCCTGTGTGATACCGCAGTCTCCTTAAGAAAGATTCACCGCCTACCGAGAGTGTTGGTAGGATTCGTCGGAGTCTTCCTCCCAGGTTTGGCTAGGCTAAACCACAAGCCTTCGGAACGAATTTTCAGAGTCTCTGGAGTTGGTGAATTTCTGGTATCTAGCACGTGCATCAGCTAGTCAGCGCTTCGGTAAGCATTCTCTCTTATTGTCCTCTCTTCCAATTTCGATAATGCTTCATACATAGATCCGACTATTTCGGTATGTGTGGATCCCACATGCATCGTGTGAGATCCACATGCATCGGTCAGTCAGCGCTGCTATAAGCATTCTCTCTTATTGTCCTCTCTTCCAATGAATAAGAGAGAATTCATATGTATCACGAAAATTACATTAAACTGCAAAGGTCCAACGATAACCAAATCAAACAAACAAGCTAAAAAAACTACTCAATAAAGAAAATCCGTAACGAAGGGGATAAACAATCGAGCTTCACTTCTGGCAAGACAACTCTCAGACCTTAAATTATAGAACTATAGAAGAGTGTTCAATTGACCTAACCTAGTTGGATGGAGCCTTCATCATTCTTGCCCAAAAGAATGCAACACTTTACAATTCAAGCAATGGCATTGTTATACCCTAATGCCAAGAAAAATGGAAACTGAGATAGAAATCCGTATCACGGAGACAGTGATACATCTTCCCAATAAGCTAATACAGTGTTACCGATTCTTGTGTTCAACTAACGAGCGCAGCATAGAGGAGCTGGTTCCAAGTATCCGGCACCCCCGGAAGACACCAGTGGCTGCAATCCTTGCCACCGTGCTGCCCACTGTAAATGGTAGGGTGTGCATCCTTGCGATATTGTGAGAGGGTTGTCACGTCGAGCAAATAGACCTTCCTAGTCCGGCTCAATACCTTGTTTACAACTGCTGCGGCCAAAGGTATGCCTGCAGGGTACTTTGTGCCGAAGAATGGTTGCTCCTCCCCGTAACATGACTTTGATGGTTCATTCCAATCTTTCCCTCTGGTTTTAAAAAACAAGTATCAACTAATTGAAGCGATCCATCGCAATATTTAACTCTACCTTCTGTATGTGCTTGTATTTTGGGAAGCATGAAATCATCAAATAAATATTAAATATAGATTTGCTGTGAGGTGTCTTGTATTGTTGAACTCAAAGTTACTGAAGAGGCCTCTTATGGAGCCAAGAGCTCGGAGGCATACGTAATGTACTTTTGGAGTTAGGGCTTGCGATTTTGTGAGAGAACTTCACAGAAACAGAGAGATACAGTAAGGAGGATGAGGTTGGAGCGTTGTTATCTTTATTGTGAAATAGTGGATTCTTTCTCCCTTCCCTCATGGACGCAGTTGCACCGACGAACCACATATATATTGTGTTCTTGTGTATGTGTGACTGTTTCGTTTCCTTTATCGTTCGTGGTAGTCTGGTAGATCGACATAGCTTGTTTCCGCGTAACAAGGATTCGAAAGGTACAAAGGAAAAGTATGTGATAAAACTATATATGAATACAATGCTAACTAATCAACTGCACGTTCACATATGCATGCATGTCTTCATCTGAGGGAAAGAAAAAAGCATAATAACTAGTAGATCAGTGAAAGAGGAGAATTGGCTTACTCATAATGTGTAGGGGAAATTCCCTGGAAGAACACTTTGGTTTTGGAAGAGTCGACATTTCGGTTGACCCATCTCGCCCATGTGGTTAACCCTTTGTAATAAGCAACCAAACGGTTCATATCTTTGTAGAATATGGCCCCTTCTTGCATATAGTCCCAACTGCAATAAAATTCCAAAATTAAACTTCCAAAATGGGTACACTTACTATCTGTTATCGATCTACTGAAAAAGGCGTGAAGTAGTCGTACGGCTGAGTTCTTCCAGTGTGTGTCCACCAGTGCCAAGAGTTAAAAATGAGCATGTCCATGCCTCTCCATGCCCTGCCTTGCCGGATTGAGTCCAATTTCAAAACCCATCCCCCATTTTCGTTTACGAGATCTACTAGATACGGTGAGCGATACAGTAATAACTTGACTCCATAATCCTGCATATGAAGATCAGGTAAATGTAGTTACGAAGTATCATGATGGTTACTCGAAATGGTATAAAACCAATGTCCAATAACGTATCAAAGCCGAACAGTCGCACAAACTTTTAACAAAGTCTGGACAGTCGCATATTCAACCGACTATATATACTGGTGAGGTATGTGTGTGGCTCTTAGAGCATTGCTGCATTGCCATAGATAGAGCTGGCGGGCTACAGTGCTAAAAAATGATTACTTGACAATGGTCTCCAGTGATACATGATATGTGTAGACAAGAGTTTAGCTATAGCCCTTTAGAAAAGATATAGAGACCAAATCTTGCACCACATTTGGCATAAATTTGGCAAAACTGTAATTTGCCAATAGATTTGAATCCCCAGTGGACTATTAGAGATGGAATTTTAAGAGATCAAGTTATAGATAGCTTTGGCAAGGGAAATGGCTCAAGTCTTGTCATGTTCTTGGAAAATAGTGTTCCTCTCGCAAAGAGAGACTGGAGCTTCGGGGTAATGCGAACCTGTTGATCCAAATACTGAATACCATCTTACTCCTGGTAATGGTAATGCCAAGTTCATTTATGAGAAAGAACGACTAGAGAACGAAACCCCATAATTGGAAGAAGTAATCAAACCTTGCCTCTATTAAGATTGACCCTAAAACTTCCTACTTGAGACTGGGCATGGGTGACCAATTACTATCCTAATCAGTTATGGTCTACAAAGTTCGGTATCGTTCAGCATTGAAATTTAACAACTTTGTTGTTCTTGATAGTGACAAAAGAGAAGAAAATATGCTAAATTCGTAGCTTCGTTATTTAGGTATGTGAAAATGAACCGCACCATCCGAGCCCGATATGGTCAACTAGGTTGGGTGGGGTTAAATCCAAGCTCTCGCTAAATCTTTTGGGAAGGTACGTAGGCGCAATTCCTAACAAATCCGGCCCCGGGAGCACGTTATAATCTATCATAGTTTACTTTTTAAAGTACAACCAAATCCTACAACTCCCACAATTCTCTCACACTAACACACAATCCTACAACTCCCACGCTAAATGTGAGAGAGATTGTGTATTAGTTTTGCGCAAGTGATTGTGGTTGTAGGCTTATTTAACTTAAATGGTTTTTTGAGAGAGCTTAACAGGTCATCTGACAAGGGGTGTCAGCGTAATTACAAAGTGTAAGGGTGTATAAATTGTGATTCTTGATGAAATCAAGGGAGTGTACTAAAATTAACCCGAAGCAGATTCACAAATTAAATAGGAAAAGTAAAGACAAGTGATCCAGATGCTTCCGCCTGTTTCCATCGAGTATTAACCAAATCACATGACCAAAATTGTGTGAGAGAGAGAGAGAGAGGGGGGACCACACAATTTCGGGCACTATCTGTAGGGACTCCACTGCACCTATATCGGGACCGAAGCTAAGATTCTACCATGTATGTGTGGTGTTATGAGTATGTCTATCCCAAATAAAAGGCTCTGACCACTTGCATCTTGGCCCTTGTTCAACTAAGTCCGAAAATCCACTAGTGAACCAACCTCTCGTAGTACCATGCAATAGTTGTCCTCACAAAGTCTCCCAATCTAAGTTTGTCTGGCCCGTTCCATTAAGGTTCGTATTTTTAAAGTACTTATTTCTTACTTTACGAGACAGGTCATTCTCTCACAATATATCACATTTAATTTAAAAACTAAGTACTTATTTGAGTTAGTAGAACACAGTATCACACCCTAAGTTGCATTCAATATTTCTGCACTGACCCGGTGACCCCTCTCATGAGGAATGTGGTCCAGAATTAATTATTATCCATGTCAAATTTCACAGAAACTGATAAAAGCATTCAACTAATTGAAAAAAGTACTTTGGAAAAAAGGCCACATTAGTTTTTTTTCTTCTTCCCCAAAATGGTTGGAATTTTATTGAATACAAATCGAATGGTACATCATCCAAAATGATTATCGTGTTCAATAGAATTCAACAACTAAACAAGAGGTCTAGGTTTCCACATGTAACAGCAGAGCCTCGCAAACCCAAACTAGCTAAAACATGTGCAACCGAATTAGCAGGTCTACAAACAAACGGGAACTCACACCGCCTAAAATGAAGCATGCACTGCAGGTTAATCATAAAGTTACGAAGGCCAAAAAAGATAAAAATTGCTATTCCCTCCATCTCTTTTTAAGTGTCCCGCTTCGTAACATTAATTTATTAAAAAAATATTATCATTACAGATTTCACATCAACTTTTGCTTTCACTTTTCCTCTTTAACATCTATAAAGATATCATCATTACATTTTTATTCACTAACTTTTCAAAATGGAATATACTTTTAGGGACAAAATGAAAAATTCACAAACTTTTATCTACTAACTTTATAAAATGGATACTTATTGAGAGACATCCCAAAATGAAATACTAGACTCTTAAAAATGGACGGGGGAGTTTAAGACTATAAGTTTAATTGAAGTGAAGTTAGTTAATCCTACGGTAGAAGATTGGTTAATCAATTCATATTGTCTTTCTAGTCGCAAAAGTTGAACTTTAATTTGAAGTTTCAATTTCCATATTTTCTTTCTAGTCACAAAAGTTGTAACGCCACAAAACATTATTATTACAGTACAAAATTAATTATGGCACTCCACTTTTAACCATCAGCACTTCACTTTTTGTCTTTTTTTGTAATTTAAAATTACCAAATTATCTCTTAAAGCGGATGAACACTAACAAAATAAATGATAATTTAGAAATTTCACATAGGATAAAAGACAAAAAATTGAGTGCTATAAAGTTCAAAATCAATTTCCGGGAATGTCATCAACTTTTTAAAAAGTTATTCTTTCGGTTCTTTTTGGTCGTATATTGGAAGAAGGAAACAATACTCCAAATTACTGTCGGATCAAAAAACAATTACTGGGAAAGCAATCAGGAATGTGAGATATCAGCTCAAAAGACAAGACAAAACAAAGCATCCTGTCTGCTTTGCCTACTTTTTTCACCCTTCATATTGTCAATCAAACAATTGTCTCATGTGTTATTTCCGATTGAACCAAAAAAAAAACCCTGTCTCTTGTGTGACAGAAACAACCCGTCCATGGCCACCGACGGTGACTGCACTGATCGCCGTGCAGGATTCATTCCGAGTCCCGCACGGATGATCCGAGTAGTTTAATAAATTTTAAGAAATTGAATGAGCCAGAAAAATCAACTCAATCCGATATATATAATTACTCGATCCAATTTTTTCAATTTTTATTCAGATTACCGGATATCGAAATCTGAATGAAAAAAAATGAAAGATTGGGAAAATAAGAAGGAAAATTTTAGGTAATCCTGAATTATAATGTGGCATTGCGGTAGTCAAGGCAAATAAAAACGAGCAACATACCCGTGGATCATCCGTGTCCTCTACTCGCTGAACAAGTTAAAGTGTGTCATCGTGCCTCACATGCATGGACAAAGCCATAGTTTTAGGTCAGGAGCAAGCCATAATTTTGAGGAATTTTTCAGTGCCAAGCGGGTATTGCCGACGTGGTACCCGCTCGGCACATCCGAGCCGTCCGATACATTTTTGGACGGCTCGGATTAAAACACTCTCTCTCCTCTCATCCTTACACTTTCTCTCTCCAAATCTGAGCCGTCCAAACACGTAATGGACGGCTCGGATGTGCGAGCGGACACCACATAGTACCCGCTCGGCACTGAAAAATTTTCCCATAATTTTAGGTTAGGAGCGGCAAAAATATGGAGGTTGCCTTCGCCAGTTAGGCAAAGAGAGATATTAAATATAATCTGGATCTCAAAATACTATTCCCTCCGTCACTTTTTAAATGTCCTGCTTAGTAACTCCAACTAATTAAGGAGACATCATCATTACACATTCCACATCAACTTTTATCTCTACTTTATTTACTTATCATCTATGGAGACATTATCATTACACTTTTATTCACTAACTTTTCAAAATGGAATATATTTTAGGGACAAAATGAAAAATGCATCAACTTTTACCCATTAACTTTACAAAATGGACACTTATATAAGGGCAGTCCAAAATAAAATATTAGACTTTAAAAAAGGGACAGAGAGAGTACATTATACATATGTAATCTTACATTCGAGGCTATCGTCTTATATGAAAGAAGTGTAATTAGAGAACATGTGCTTCCTAGCTTGGATTCAGGTTATGTTCAATAAGTATTTATTTTTAAAATTAATAATAATGCATTATGAAAAAATGTTCTGTCTCAAAAAAATAAAAACCGTAACGAAGCGTGGTCAGGCAAAATTGAGGGTTAGTGGGTTTCTACTATTTTATTTGATTGTTCTAAAAAGATGTACAACAAAATTCAACGTGGTGGACCACGCGACAATAATTTCATAAAATAGAGTATTTGCGCAGTCTAATCAGACTTCGATTAACACATTGATCAGACATTCCAATCAGATAAAGATTTTGACTGAAACTGGCGGATTTGGAGACAAAAAAAGACAAAGACAAAAACATACAGTACCGTAATAACCTTTCCAAATTTAAGACTCTGTCAAAAGACACGAGAAGTGAATGCACTGCAAACAATAAATTTGGCTAAGTTAACTTCACACGAAGATAATTCATACAGATTATTTGTTCCGATTTTAAATATAGACCGCGTGTTAGTGAACGGTGAGTTTGTAGTCCCTTTGTAAAGTGTGTCGAGTGCTGACGCCTGGTCGTAAAAAAGTATTAAAATAGGTTCACACGAAAACAGAGCAACAAAATACCAAACTCACCTCAAATGAAACTGAGCCAAGCAAGCCATTCTTCATGAAAGTGGTCTTAGCCTTTGGAACCCATGAATGAATCATGCAACTCAGTGACTCCCACATGTTCAAACTCAGCGAGTCACCCACAAACATAATCTTCTTCCCCCTCCACCTCTCCAAAAACTCCAACCCATTAAACCTGCACCATTTTTACATATGCATACCCATTTTATACAAATAATGGTAGAAAGAGAAAATGTAGAGAGAGAGAGAGTGTGTGTGTGTGTGTGTGTGTGTGTGGGTATGTTAGAGAGATCGAGTACCTTGGTAGGTCACATGAGAAGGGCTGCCACCTGTAATTTTGGTACATTTTATCAGCTCTGCCGTACTTTTGGCAGTTGAATTCTGGATCTATGAAGGGACAAGTGGAGTAGTCGTAGAGAGGGTATGAGGAATCGTATACCCATTTGCCGCTGAAATAATTGCACCCACTGTCAAGCTTCCTAGCGGCAAAACTGCTGCTAGAATTGTTATCAATGAATTGCTCTGCTTTTGTATGGTCTGAAAACAGAAACAGAGAAAGATACAAAAACAGAGCTTTGAATTGGAAACCCATCTAGGACCCAAGAGTTGTCTGTCAAATGTGTACAACTAGAGGCATATATTGTGTATAAAAGTGTGAGAGAGAGAGAGAGAGAGAGAGAAGAGCTACGGCTGCACATGGTTTCCACTTTTCCACCTCAAAGTCATTTTCACTTTCTGACATCAATTGTGCAATCTTTTGGATTTGATTTTTGAGTACTGTGGGATTGGTTTGAATTATTTTCTTTTGAAAGACAGAAGGGAGGAAATAATACTCCTTTTTCTTCGTCGGAAAGTCTACAATACACATCCTTTAAAAGAGTGTACCATATGCACCTATTTTATGGTTCATTCATAACATTTTAGCATGTTTCGTAACTTTTGTTCTATGTTTCGTAACTTTTCAGCAGTACGATTCGGAGCATTTTCATTATAATTCATAACATTTTAGTGTATATCGTAACTTTTATACGATTCGTAACTTTTTAGCAATACAATTCGTAACATTTTTTCTATAATTCATAATATTTTGGGGGGTGAATATGATACACACCCAAATAAGGGGTGTGTATTGTAGTCTTTCCCTTTGTTTGTTGGTAAAGTAATATTGTTGTTCCTACCAAATGTGTAACAAGGAACCGAGACTTGCGACATTTAGAATAGTCCCGAGATGCCACTCAATCGGGATAACGGATGTCACTCGACATGCCACTAATTGTGCAAACAAACATGATACTAACAATGTGGAAATTCAATAATTTAATCACATCCTACTTGTGCAAACAAATATGATACCAACAATTCCATCATCTAATCTCGTACGAAACAAACATGAAAGGTTTGGCAGGTTCAACGATGATCAAACTTACAATTCATAAGTAATTAATCATACAAATTCGAACAAAATATGTAAATTCAAGTATCTGTGATTTGAAAATTAAAGCTTTCAAATAAAAATAGGAAAAGAAGTATTTAAAAGGAATACAGTAAAATGGAAAATTACAATGCATGGCCGGCTTGCTTTCTACGGAGTATAATATCTCAAGTCATTAAGATAAAATCACGACAGTTGTGTTTTTGTGTTTGAATATGATGGGTTGGGGAAATTATTTTGCTTTCCTTTCGAAAAGAATATGTAAAAGATGCAAATATTACGTCGTAAATACCATCTTCCATAAAATGCATAAGTAAACTATAATTTATTTCAAACATTTAGAACTTTAATAAGAAAAGAAAAGAAAAAAGACTCAGGTGTTTCTCTTAGCTAATATTTTAAGAATATTAATTATAGTTTTTTTTTTTAAGACAAATTTAAATGGGTTTGTGTCAACTTGACGGAAGGGAGAAAGATAGAGAATATATCGTAAAGCAAGCAAGAATATTGTATTTGTGAGAACCTTAGGGAGGGAGGGATTTACGTTCATCAAAAACCTCAGGTTTTTGTCCTCGTTGTTTTTATGCAATTTTTGCTCATAAAATTATATATTTGGCATCCAATTTTAGGTTTGTTTTTGTTTGTGGTAAATTAAATAACACTAGTGCTTATCCATACCTACGGCACTACGTACCCCAGTTGCAGGGCCGGCCCTAGGCATAGGCCCACAAGGCGGCCGCCTAGGGCCTCCCCAAATATAGGGCCCCCAAATATAAGAAAACTAATAAATATTATTTATGTCAAGTTTCATACAATCAGGGCAGCCTAGTGAAGCGGTAAGTCTTTGGTCTTGTAACTACAAGGTCGCGAGTTTGAGACCGGTGCCCGTCAAAGTTTTACAATGTTTTTTAACTGGTGCAAAATAATGTTTTGAAAATGATGCCAATGGGATTGGAACCCCTGACCTTGTAGACCAAAGAACAATCCAAGGCATGCGCCAGTGAGCTACACAGCTGTATTTCTTCTCATATTGTAAAACTATTATATATATAGGAAGAAACAAGAGGCCCCATTTTAGAACTCGCCTAGGGCCTCGCATATTTCAGGGCCGGGCCTGCCCAGTTGAAATTGTCCATGCCTATGGCAATTGCTAGCTTGTGGCTCAAACACTAAAACAATTCATTGGCGTGTAGTACGTGATCCTTTTCTTAGTAGCATGAAAGAAAATTATATGTGCTTCGGCACTCCCCCAACTAAACTTATAAGCTATCTACAAAGAACTATCAATTTGCTTATGGAATTCCAGTAAATACCAAGTTAAAAAGTTAAAATAGCACTACTATAGATCCCCCACCACATACATTAAACCCATTTGCAAAAATGAAAGAACATATTAGAACCCAGAAATCAAAAACCGCAATGTAACTTCAATCACTAATAGCAGAAATGAAAGAACATATTAGAACCCAGAAATCAAAAACCTCAATGTAACTTCAATCACTAATAGTTATCAAACGCCATAAACTTACCATATCAATAGTAAAAAAAAAATTAGTTCGGACCGCGAGAAAAAAACAAGCTATCGAAAAAAGTTATAGAGAACTCAGGCTTTGGTTGAAATACCTCAGTGTAAACGATCACTGGAGGTATAGTGCTTACCTGTACCTACGGCACTATATACCCAACTCGATTGGAATTGGCTCAATTTGTTAAAAATTATGTACCGATAGAGTTACTATTCTAAAGTTCAATTTGTGTCAAGACTTGCATCAATTTCTACCATGTAGGCATGGATAACCGATGATAACAGAAAAAGGAAGGGAGAAAAAGAAAAAGAAGGGTCTGAAAACACATGGACCTAGACGTGGACTACACTACTAAACTATCATTCAAAATGGAACGTCAAGAGAAGTCAAAATAACAAAACTTGATTATGTGTAACATTTAACAAAACACACACCCACACCAAAAAAATCACCCAAATTTCTTGAACACTTAGAATAGGCACAAATTCCGCCCGGAATAGCAGCTAGATTGAAATTTAAACACTCTTGCACCCTAAAAAGAAACAGACACCAAAAAATCCCAAAAGAATGTTTCACACGGTTTTCAAAAAATGGTTTCTTTGTTAGACCCATTACCTTTGTTTTCACAGAGTTTTCTTGGCTCAACTTTTACACAGCTTTCTTCAATCAGTTTCGTTGGAATAAATCAAAAATCCCAAAGGAATGTTTCTTTTTTTTGATAATCGAAAGGAATGTTTCTTGGCCTAGCTTTCAACGGGATTTGTAGACCTCGGTGGGGATTCAAAAGATGAGAGAGAGAGAGAGAGAGAGAGAGAGAGAGGGGGAACCCAAACGACAGGAGCTAGATTTATTTATTTTATTATGCCAACGATAGAAGCTGCGTAAAAAGAAGAGATGACATTTTTGTAAAATATTTGAAAGATTGTGGGCACTTTCTTAAGAGAGTTAGAGAACACAAATCTGAATCGTTGTAACAACTTGTCCCTGCACCCTAAGGTACCAAGAAAAACCAATTACTACGACCTGAAGCACAGGGACATTTCCGGCCCAAACTAAACATAGAAAAGGATCCCCACATATGTAGCCCATAGGAGTTTATAATAATACTTGGACGAAGGAGGCCTCTTACACCCAAATCTCTCCGGCACGCAGGCCCAATATTCTTGTTTAGAAGAAGAAGCACAACCAAAATTAAAAACTGATCCACTACCATTTGAATAGTCTATTCTATCCCTTGTTGCAAGTCTATTCCAGCAAACCAACCAAGCAACAGAAGCCTAGTTTGGGCTAATAAGCTTTATGACTTATTTTTTCGTCATGATGAAAGGAATTTAAAAAGAAAAAAAATTATGATCGAAATTTAATTTTTTTGAATAAAGACGTAAATAAGCCAATTTTTTCGTCTTTATTCTAAAAAATTTAGGTTTCGATCGTAATTTTTTAATTTTTAGATTCCTCTCGTCATAATGAAGCAATTATCTACAAAAAATTGATGAAAAACTATCAAATGCAATTTCTTTTTTTGAATAAGAACAAAAAAGTCATTTGGCTTATTAGGCCAAACAACATATTGTATTGAGAGTGCCAAGCTACTTTATCTCTACCTATATAATAGCACAATTGCCAAGCAGAGTTGATCACAGGATAATTGCCAATTATTCTCAAAGACAATTTTTTTTTTGAAAAGAATTTTCAAAGACATTCGGGAGTAGAGAAAGAAGACTGTTGTTCATAATAGTATATGCCTGATAGATGCATGTGTACTTTGGTGTGTCCAGGCATTTCCGTTCACCATTCCAAATGATAGAAGTCACTTTTAACTTGAATAAAACTTCCCATTTTAACTAGAGCTGCGCGCATATCGCGGTGGCAAGCAGTAAGTAACGGTGCGGTGGCAAATATGTTTGGTTTGGTACTTGAGAGAGATTTTTGAAGATAATAAGTGAAGCGAGATAGATAATGAAAATTTATTAAGGATCAAGCGGAGAAGTTTCGAGACTCTAGAAACAAGCCACATGCTAGAGTTTTTGAGCACTGCAGTAGGTGTTCTTGAGCAGTGCGTTGTTGTACAGTTGGCATCTTGACACTTTTACTTTTTATCCATTTTTTAATTCGTTTGTTGACTATGTTGTTTGTATGTTCTCTTTCTATTTTCATAGAAATGGAGAGACGGAGGGATACGTGGAGTTTTTGCTGCGCTACAAGAGTGTCTTTGTTTCCTTTTCAAACCTTTCTGCGTTCTAGTTTCGTTTCGTTCTACGAGACAGATTATTCTTTCACAATATATCACTTATAATAATAAGTAAACTTATTTGAACGGGGCATCAATACATTTCTTTTCATGTCATATTGTTTTTGTATTTTAATCTTCGTGTTTTTTGAAGTTTATTGTGGCAATAAAAAAAAGAACTTCCCACTTCTTACAACATTCTCGCTTTTTGGACTGAAACATGCAGTCAAAATTTTGACCGTCCAATGCTACAATCAATAGTTCGGATCTGCTCAATGTGCGGTCCAGATTAGGACTGTTTCCTTCCGTTCAAAACTTGAATCAGAGAGAATCCGAACCCTTGGTGGAATTGTCTTTACGCACATACAATGGACTATGATGCCGTTCTAGCCGTGGGATTATTTAGTGCCTGATCTAACACGGTGGAGAGGGAATAGACATGTGGCTCTGGATTTTGGCCCACGAGAGGATGCACGACTTTGGTGTAACATTGCACTAATACTAACATTTTTCTCATTGTGTTATCCTTTTATGCTTCTTTTGGCCAGGTCCTACATGTTGTCTTGCAGTGAACCCGACTGATGCACGTGGCATGCTTGGGACAAATTCCAATCGAAAAGTCTACACCCACATCTCTCGATTTACCACTCCCCCACTGCTTTCAATCTCACCGTTCAAAAGTGTTTTAATTTGGACGGTCCGGATTTTGAAACACTCTTCCAAGAACTCTTTCCTCGAATAGTTTTTTTTTAAAATCAGGATTATTGATTGCTAAGACGAATAGTGAGATATTGAGCGGTGAAACGCAGCAGTGGGCGTAGGATCAATCCCAATCACTTTGCAAGTGCTAAGGTCAGTGCCCTAGGACTCCGTGGTATTCCAAACCATATACATTGCGATAAATTTTTTTGCGGTGAGAACATTATCATTCACTTTAATTAGACAGCCAAAAGATCGTGAATGACCCACATTGTGTGGCGGAATGGTTGGGACAAATCCCTATCATCACTTTACAAATGGAGTAACTCATCCTCTTGTATAATTAATTTAAGGTCTTCGAATCTAATTGGTTTCATCGCCTTGTAACCAACTACCGGAAAAAGTGACCAAAAGTGGCATAAATTAATCACACCTAAACCATAATTACTACTGCTACCTGCCACCGTCACGACTACAAAATCATTATCACGTAACGTACTATTGTATCTCTCTATGTTGCACTCACCATTTTTAAGTACTGAGAGGTATATATATATATATATGGCCCTTCTAATGCGGATGCCCGTATTCAAGTAAGTTGCGGACTTTGCCTTTCCCGATCGAATTTCGATGATCCGAGCCGCTCAATGTGTTCAGAACATGATCTTAAGGGTACTCGCGAGAAATCAGCAAAAAAAAAAGACCGGGAAGGGCTTCATCCGAGCAGTTTTTGTTTATTTTTTATTGAACGGTTCAAATAAAAACTGCTCAAACCAAGCCCTTTCCGGTCATTTTTTTTCCCGATTTCTTGCAGGTACCCCTAAAATCACGTTCTGAACACATTGAGCGGCTCGGATCATCAAAATTCAATTGGGAAAGCGGAGAAATAGTGTGGTCCGCAACTTGCTTGAATGCGGGCATCCGCATTAGAAGGGCCCTATATAGAGAGAGAGAGAGAGAGAGAGAGAGAGAGAGAGAGAGAGAGAGGTCATTCCCAAATAAAGG
>BPLS01022996.1:0-15917 GCA_019656275.1 Rhododendron kiyosumense
TGATAAGGGCGTAAATGTTCACATAAGCGCCCACTAATTTATCCTTGCTAAGTCCATTTATGTTGTTACTTGAAACTTAATACTTGATTTTTGTGTTTTAGGTATTCAGAGGTTTTTGCATTTGAACGGGCTTTAATATTGTTGCTCCTGCGCGCGTGCACGTGTTTTTGGAAGTGAATGTGTAACAGAAGAACACAATTGAGTATTTGTCCTGGTGGCCAATTAGTATTTTCTTATTTTGACTGAGACTAGGACTTCTACTACATGATGGTGGGCCCAATGTTTAATTGGCCCACCCAATGGTTACTTATCTTGGTGGGCCAAGGCTTAATAGGAGTCGGCTGGGATTTGCAAGAAAAAGGAGAGGGTTTTTATCTGTGGCATCAGCAGCTTATAAAAGGCACGCATTAACGGAAGCACGGGAGGCTGGAGATTACAGAACAGAGAAAAAGAGGACGCATTACAGGAGACACGGCTGAAAACCGAGAGCACTGTTCCCCGCATAATCATCCTTTTCCGATCACGTCTGGACAGAAGATCAGCGCGATGTTTACCACTCCGATGTCCGGCTAAACTCTTTTCTAGGGTATAGATGAAACTCAAACTCTGAGTAATGATATTTATGTTTTGATTTAGAGTTTTATTATTCGAATCATGGTTGTATGACTTGGGGATTATTTGTGATATTAATTTTTGTCTATCAAATCTTGTTTATGATTTCCTAGATTTTTATGCACGTTCATACAACGGTTCTTAATTGTTTTGTGATAACTGAGTAAGATGGGTTATACTCCGTAAGACGCGCCGTGCTATTAGACGGTCCGTGCCATAGAGACGGATCGTACTAGTAAGACGGTTCGTGCTAGGCGGCGATACCCCATGCTATTTGGTGATTCATAAATATTTTTAGGCGATACCGTGAGGGCTCTCGAACCCTAACGATATCTGGATTGATTCGAATAATTAACCTTTATCATCGTATAGAAATTGTTACAACGGGTCGAGTGGATTCGAAACCCTAGATTTTTTCTCTTATAAACTCTCTTTACTTTTAATTGCTTTGCGTTAATTTAGTTTGCATAATTTTAGAAATCAAACAATCAAATCCTTTTCCGAATTAAGTTAGAAATTGATTGAAATAACTGCAATTCAGCCTTCGTAATCCCTGAGGACAAAACTCGGAGTACTTATCGCTATCTTTTAGATAGTAGTAATTATTCTGTTTTATTAATTATTTTTGGTACGGAAACGACCCGATCAAATTTTGGCGCCGTTGCCGGGGATTACAAGCACGATTGCTTTGTTTTAGTTGATTTTTATTTTAATTCCTAGTTTAGGTATTTTTAGTTTTTTTTATTTATTCTTATTCCTCTTATTTGTTTAATTGCATTCTTTCTTTGTTAGCATTTTTATTGTGTCAGGCACAGGAATTGAGAAATTGTAGCGCACGGGAGTAAGAAGTAAGTGGCAACCTTGCAGCTTAACAGTGTAATTCAATTGACTTTTCCTGGCGCTGTAAGTTTTCTTATATTCCTGAGTTTTAGTGTTTTGTTTGTTTTTTTTGTTTCTTTTTATTTTATTTAAGTTAGGGGCATTTTGCATTGTATGTTTGGTCGTCGATCACTGGACCCTTTACTTGATAATTTTGACCCAGAGATCGAACGGACCTTTAGAGCTAATCGAGCAGCCTCTCGTAACCCTTGGCCTTTACCCATTTCACTTGTTACAATGGCTGAAAGAATAGAGGCTGAGGTTCCACCTGCAATCGGGGAGTACTTTCTCCCGTCTGCCTACACCTCACCATCATGCATAACATTGCCTACCACTGCCTCAACACAATTTGAAATCAAGTCCAGTTTATTACAAACACTTCCATCATTCTATGGACTTGATAACGAGGACCCATATCGGCATTTAGGGGACTTTGAGGAGATTTGCTCTACTGTTAAAATTCAGCACTTCACTGATAATGCCCTTAGGTTGAAGTTATTCCCATTCTCACTTAAAGATAAAGCCAAATACTGGCTTAATACTTTGGCACCGAATAGCATCACCTCTTGGGATCAAATGAAAAATGAGTTTTTGAAAAAGTACTTTTCCATAGGCAAAACAAAAGAAATTCGCCAAGAACTCACAAGTTTCTATCAAAAAGAAGGCGAACAATTTCACCAAGCATGGGAGAGACGTAATGATATCATTAGGAGTTGTCCACACCACCAAGTTCCTAAATGGCAGTTAGTCCAATGTTTCTACGATGGACTATGCGAACAACACCGATATATGGTGGATGCCTCATGTGGAGGCACATTTATGCTTAAGAATGAGAATCAGGGGTGGGATTTATTTGGGCAGTTAGCGGAAAATTCACGACACCGAGCTGCATCATCTCGCACAAATAGGACAGCCTCTACCTCTTCAAAACAGAGTGGCCTTTATGAGGTGGGCCGCTCTGATGATCTTTCCTATAAGGTAGATGCATTGACCCGAAAGTTTGACACTTTCTTATCTTTGGGTCATGGTCCTTCACATTCTTCACCTCCTGCTGCTGTTGCGGAGGTTTGTCAGTTGTGCTCCAGTCCATGCCATCAAATAAATGAGTGCCACATGGCATCTCAATTTCCAGAATTTCTTCAAGAGCACGTGAATGCGGCTCAGGGGTTTAGTAGGCCAATGAATGACCCTTATTCTCATACTTACAATCCCGGCTGGAAGAAGCATCCTAACTTTGGATGGCGACAGCCAGACCAAGGGCAACCATTTGCCCAACCTATGAGGCCTTCATTTCCTAATACTTTCAACACACAGGCCTATTGTCCACCACCTGTACCACCCCAGTACCAACAACCTCCTGCTCCTCCTGCGTCCTCCCAAAGGACACCATCTTTTGAGGAGCAAATGTTGAAGGCCATGGCTGAAATGAGAGCCGATTGCCAACAAATGAAAGCTGACTCCCAATTGCTTCACTCCCATTCTCAATCCATTGCCAAGATGGAAACCCAAGTGGGTCAGCTGGCTAATGCTCTTAACCATCGGGATGAGGGTAGATTACCAAGTCAGCCAGTGGCTAACCCAAGAGGGATGCACCATATTGACAATTCGCAAGGTCACGAACAAGCGAAGTTAGTTGTCACCCTCAGAAATGGGAGAGACGTAGAGACCCGACCGGAGGAGGTCAAAGCGAAGGAGAAAGTGTCTCCACCTGTCGCTGAGAGGTCTAAGGTTGATAGGAGGTCTAAGGAGAAGAAGACAGATCCAGTGTCCACAGTTGTTCCGGGGTCATCTGAGACCCCATCTTATATCCCAAAGGCACCTTTCCCGACTTGCCTGAATGCACCTTCACCCTTTCGCAAAAAGGGAGTATCCACTGATAATATCATGGAGGTGTTCAAGCAAGTTAAGATGAACATCCCATTGCTCGATGCCATTGAGCAGATCCCTTCTTATGCCAAGTTCCTCAAGGACTTGTGCACTCATAAGCGGAAGGCTCGAGCCAAATTTTTAGAGCCCATCCCCATTCCTCACCAAGTTAGCTCTATTCTTCAATCTAACACTGTCCCCAAGCTTGCTGATCCTGGTGTGCCCACTATCTCTTGTGTCATAGGTAATCACTTTATTAATAGGGCACTCTTAGATTTAGGGGCAAGTGTCAATCTTTTACCATACTCTGTGTACGAGGAGTTGGGGCTTGGTGAGTTGAAGCCCACATCAGTTACTCTGCAGTTGGCAGATCGTTCTGTAAAAGCCCCACGGGGCATGTTAGAGGATGTCCTTGTCAAGGTGAATAATTTCTATTTTCCTGCTGATTTCATTGTCCTTGACACAGAGCCAGTCCATCCCACAGCCCTTAAATCTCAAACACCTGTCATCTTGGGTCGTCCCTTTCTAGCCACGGCTAATGCACAGATTTCTGTAAGGAGTGGAGTGATGGAGGTATCGTTCGGCAATATGAAACTGAGCTTGAACATGTATTCAGCCACTCGACAGCCTCACGAGGAGGAAGATTGCTTTGCAGTCGATGTCGTTCATGAGTTAGTAGTCGTGGGGGCCGCAGTTGCAGGCACCACCACTTCAGGAGACTCTGCCTCTTTCTCTACCTCAGGAACACTTCCCAAGTCTGGAACGACTGCTGGAATAGCTACCGGCACCGGGGGTGGCACCGATTTCTGCTTTGGAGGTAAATCCTTGTTGATCACCTTCCCACTTCTGAGAGTGGTGATTGCCTTAGCCTCTTCCAGACTGAGATTTGGATTACTTGGGCCAGAAGAATCGCCCACATAATGAGTACCGGCAGCATTGATTAAAGGTTGAGAAGGAAACTTTCCCTTCTCCTGCTGGACTTGTCCAACTGCCGCCGTCAACTGGGTCAATTGGGTCCTGATGTCACCAATTGCCTGCTTAGTCTGCTCAGTGAAGCTTATTTGAGACTGCACGAGAGCCTTCATCATCTCATCAGTCTGCTTATCCCGCGAGGGATGGTTAATGCCAGGGGGTGGTCCAAAAGATGAAGGACCGAACCCCTGTTGCTGCTGAGGCGGGTAACGAAATTGGGTCATTTGGCCTTGAGGAGGCCGAAACTGCTGGACTGAATGCTGAGGTGGTGCCTGGGTATTCACTGGGGCTTTTTGATCCCTCCAACTTAAAAGAGGGTTTTGGGCCCACCCTGGATTGTAGGTATTCGAATACGGATCCCAACGCTGGTTAAGCGCGTTCACCTCAGCCTGATTACTATGGTATACGTCTTTAACAATGGGAAAAGCGGGGCAGGCAGTAACTAAATGCCCCGGACACTCACACAACGCACACACCTCCTCGACTCTTACCTCATTCACCTGATGGACTTGCTTAAGCTTCAAGTCCTCTAACTGTTTAGCCATTTTGTCCAGCTGAGACTGGACATTGTGCTCTCGCACGCTCGAAGGGAAAATGCCAGACCCACTGGGTCCCTGTGCAGCCATGGCCCTATCACCGAGGTCGGAAGGTTCCCAACTTCGGTGTTTCTCCGCCAATTCTTCAAGAAAGTCCCACGCATCATCTGGGGACTTATCTAGAAAATCCTCCTCTTTACAAAGGTACTCCATCTGTTGGGCAGTCGCAACATTCAAGCCCAAATATAAAAATGACACCAACTGGTGTTTCACGAACCCATGGTGTGGCAAGGACAATAACAAGTCCTTGAACCTCTCCCAGCACCTTAAAAATGACTCGCCCTCTTTCTGCTTATACGATTGGATTTGGCGAGTCAGGTACTTCGATTTACTTTCCGAGAAATATTTCTTGTAAAATAAATCTCGGACAGCAGCCCACGTCCTAAGGGATTGTGGCTTCTGCATGCGTAGCCACTTATCCGCATTGTCCCTGAGCGAGGCTGGGAAAAGCTTAAGGCAAGCATTCTCCCACTGAGAAGTGGTGGCAAGGGTGCACACCAACCCCTCGAAATGACGGATATGCTCATACGGATCCTCATTCTCCTTCCCATAAAACAGGGGAAGAGCGTTGTGCGTACCAGGCTTTATGGTGAAAGCATTACGTGCTTCCACCGTCTCGGTTGGTAGAACTATTGGACCGAGAGGAGTGGTCCTCTCAGGATGCATATGTGCACGCATCGACATTGGTTGTTCTGCCATCGGTGGCTCGATTATTAAATCAATGAAAAGGCCACCGATATCAAACGAATCGCCACTAAAAGTTTCCTCCTCCACGGTTACTCTCGGGACTCTCTCAAAGGCTACGAGACGCTTGGTATTGTCTCGATAGTACTTAGGCTTTAGAGGTGATTGCTTTCCTACGATGGAGGATTGCTTACCTCTACCTATGTTGACTCGAAACAACTAAAGAAACTAAAAAGAAAAACAAAATTAAAATAACTACCCGAATTCTTAACACACGTTACCGTCCCCGGCAACGGCGCCAAAAATGCTTGACCGATTTCCTAGTCCTAAATTAATGGGTTACCCCAAGCGTAGGGCGGAGACCAATGCAGCATAATACCCGGTAAGACCGGAGTCGAATCCACTACGGACGGTGAAGTGTGTGCTGTTGAACCTCGGGTTGTAGAATCAAAATTAGCTCTTAGGTAGCTACCCCTTGTCTTTTGGTTGATTAATTAATACTAACAGATAACTTGCTCAAATAATTAAAAAGAGAGGTAGGGTCGTAGGGAATCCGGCGCTCGCTACCCAATCAGAATCCGCTCGCTTTTCAAGGTTCTAAAAATGGTTAAATTTAGGGAGAATTGGAAACTCCGAAAGATGCGAATCCCAAGGTTGCCGGTCCCGTACACAGCAGTAAACAGGTTTTGGTCCCCCGTTCCTGCTCACATGAGCCCTGGCAATGCCTCGGATTCGTCCAACGGACGTAGTTTTCACCAACTAAAATTATTCAATTAAATTAATGCGCGGAAAAATTGCGAGACGAATCCTAATTGGGTCGCGGTACGCCTTTACCCAACAACCAGACCTCAGAAAGACTACTCACTCATTATTAAAAATAAAAGAAATAAAACCCTAATTTGAATCATGCTTTTTTAATACGCGAGATGAAAATAAATAAAGGATCTAAATTAAACAAGAACAGACGAACAACTGTTATAAAGAACTGAAATTAAAACGAGTTACCGAAGTGCGAGTAATTAAATAAAGCTCCAAAAAATTGATGGAAAATAAAAAAAACTCCGAAGAAAATAATGTAAGAACAAAAGCAGCAAAAGAATGAGAAACGAAACAACCCTCCTGATCGCAGCTTTTTCTGTCGGAATCGTGCTGCACAGAAGAGATGCCGCAGCCTTCGTTCTTTTTTCCTTCTTCCGTCTGAATTCTTTTTCCTTTTTCAAAAGCTGCTGAAGACCCTTTTTCAGTAGGTATACGATTAGTTTTATAGGGATTGAAAGTATAAATTACATAGTGGCCCTTGGGCTTTGTCCACTTCGCACTTCAATCCAAAACTTTCGCTAACTTTCATCTTTACCCCAAAATCTTGAAGATCGAGCTCAAGCAACCTGTAAACATAAAAATGCAAAAATAAATACCAATTAACAAATATAAAAGACTAGTAAATATAGATTGGAGGGCCAAAATATGTATATTTTGGCGCTTATCACACCCCCCAACTTACACTTTGCTAGTCCCGAGCAAATAAAACAAAAAGCAACTAAAGAAAATAAATTAAAACTGATAGTTCTTTTAAACCCCCAAGCAGCCCTGGTGGGACGAGTGAAGTCTCGTGAGGGTTTTTAGCAATGATCACCCACAAAACACCAAGGATCCTTTCACATGAAATCCGAAAAACCGTAAGACTGCTCAATGATATCCAAACAAAGAACATGAAGCCATTTATAAAGAGATAACGGGCATAAGCAGTTCTATACACTATCAAGTCAGAAAAATGAGTCATGGCACCTATACTCAGCGTGTGTGAACATGGGCCTCGGTCACAAGTGAAAAATAACCAAAATTTCTCTTCGGACCGAGTCTCGACTTCAAATCTCACTGTGTCATGCACTCAACAAATGAAATCACTCGAAACAAGGTGCATATTACTCTCAATATGTGCAGGCGGAAATTATGTAAATGAAAGCAAAGTATCCTGCATAAGTTGACACGAAAAGAAAGCTTTATAAAGTGGACACACAATCTCATGAACAGAATACCACGTATTGAAAACTCTCTTTATCCACCAAATCACAGCTCATTGCCCCTCGGATTAAATAGGACTTTCATTTCGGTTATAACTTCCGGTAAAAGAAAGTATTTCAAGGCTAGGGTACATTCAAGTGTCTGAGAATAGGCTAACCACAACTCACATTGAGCAAATATGACGATGCGTGCCCCTTTTTTTTTCTTTAATTTTTTTTCTTCCTTCTTTTCAACTCCACCACATCTCTCTTTCCTACCTCTTTAATACAATTCCACATTAAGAACAAGTATTTCTCTCTTTCACAATAATTTTGGTGTCTTCCCTTTTTGCTTTTTTTTTTTTTTATTCTTTTCCTTTTTCTATGGGAAAGATCACCAACCAATAAAACTCAATTCTCACTACATTTACTCTCTCTCTCTCTCTCTCTCTCTCTCTCTCTCTCTCTCTCTCTCTCTCTCTTCTGAAAAATACACATTCACACAATTTTCTACGCCTTCTCAAGACACAATATAGATGGAGGAGTTCAACAAGAAAAAGGTATCATGCGAGAGGTTCAAATGGGCTCACAAGAGATAATGTACAAATGAAAGAAACAAACCAGCTCAAAATAGCAAAGATAGCCTATAATCCTCTCCAAGGGGCAATACAACCATGCAACTTTTCAAACCCAATAGATAAGTAGGTAATTCAAAACATTCCCAACACTTGACAACAAAAATAATGAGATCCACAACAAATTTACTCTTTTGTGACAAGAAGAGCTTATTTGACACAACTCCAAGAAAAGATAAGGCTCTAAACTCACATGGGCATAAGTCTCCACTAAACTAGCCTTCGAGAAATCAAGTCACAGCTCACAAGCAACCAAAGCCCAAATAAGTGTGAAGTGCAAATGTGCTAAAAATAAATGCCATGACAAATTCTTCGCGACAAGCTAGCAAAAAGAACTACAATGCCACCACAAATATAAAAAGAATGACTATCACATCTCAAACTTAATCAATTATGAGCCAATCTCAACAGCTTTCAAGTCTCATGCAAAAAGAATCCCACTATTTTTTCCATTGTTTTTTTTTTTTTTAATAAAGAACAAAGTGATCCCTCCCCTCAACTTGAACTATTCAATGTCCTCATTGAAAGCATGAAAAATAAAGATAGGACAGAAACATAAAAGAGAGGAGAGATAGCACCTCGAAACAGAGGGGCTAAGCAGAGTAAACTATAGAGAGAGGGAGACCCCCCAACTTAGATCGAACAACCTGCAAAAAGTTAGCCTCCAAGACAGCAAGAAAAATAACTAACATAAATAAATAAAACAAGAAATAAAATGAAAGACAAAAAAAATCCTCCACTTTCTTCACGCGAAAGACACGGGTACTACTTTTCTCCCTGGCCAAAGACTGTGTTTCCCTATTTGTTGGAAGGACAGTATGCATAGGATTCAACGATATCTTGAGAAGTGGTACCATCATCTAATAGGCTGTCACTCCCTCTGGGGCTGCCAGATTCCTTACCCACCACTCCGTTTGTGAAGCAATCTCCACAGAGTTTGGACATTAAAGTCAGATGGTTCGGACAGAATTCTCGCTGCTAACTACGCGCCTGTCGTCAGACCCAACCTCCTAAGTACTACATACATAGCTTTGACCAGGTGGCTATACCAGACCATTATTCTATTATTTGTTTCCTTTTCTAAATTTCTGATTTTTTTTTGGATTTAACTGCTTAACAAGAAATAAAAGAACAAGTAGATAAATATTGTGTCCAAAACCCAAGTCAATGATGGGTACCCCTATCGCTAGGAGTCGGGTCCACTTTGTAATGAAGAAAGTGGTACGCGAATGCTACCCGAATGAACGTAGCCCAACGGCTACACAACAGGGTCATCCGAATAAACAGGATCAACCAACACCTCATCTGGTTCACCTACTTCCACAAATTCCAAAAACGGCTTTAGACGCTGCCCATTAACCTTAGAAATATTATTGTTTTTTGGGTCACAAATATCTATTGAACCATTCGGATAAATTTTATGCACAACGTAGGGACCATCCCAACGGGACCTTAACTTACCAGGAAACAGATGGAGGCGCGAGTTATATAGTAACACTTTCTGACCAACACTAAAGGTTTTGCGCTGAATATTCCTATCATGATACGCCTTAACCTTAGCCTTATAGATACTCGTGCTCTCATATGCATCATTCCTAATCTCCTCGAGCTCACACAACTGGAGCTTCCTATGGGCACCTGCCTCTGGTAAACGCGCGTTAAGCGACTTAATGGCCCAATAGGCCTTATGCTCCATCTCAACGGGCAAGTGGCAGGCCTTACCATAAACAAGCCGGTAGGGTGAAGCACCCAACACGGTCTTGTAAGCAGTGCGGTAGGCCCACAAGGCATCGGTCAACCGAAGTGACCAATCCTTCCTATTCGGGTTTACGGTCTTCTCTAAAATCCCCTTAATCTCTCGATTCGCTAGCTCAGCCTGACCGTTGGTTTGAGGGTGATAAGAAGTAGACACCTTATGAGAGATGCCATACTTATTCATTAAAGCCCCAAAAGACCTATTACAAAAGTGTGTGCCTTGATCAGAGATAATGGCACGTGGCATGCCAAATCTCGACAAAATGTTAGTTCGTAAGAACTCCAGCACGACTTTAGAATCACTGGTCTTAGTGGGAATTGCCTCAACCCACTTGGAAACATAATCCACCGCCAGGAGGATGTACTCATACCCGTATGACACCGGAAACGGGCCCATAAAATCAATGCCCCAACAATCGAAAACCTCTATCACAAAAATGTTCTGGAGGGGCATCATATTCCGTGGGCCAACCTTCCCTAATTTCTGACACCGGTCACATGACTTGCAAAAGACGTATGCATCCTTAAAAAGACTTGGCCAAAAGAAACCACACTCACTGACCTTGGCGGCGGTGGAGGATCCTCTTGAGGCATGTCTTGCCCATTTTGGCTATGAGGAGTTCGATATTGACCAATCCATTGCTGAGGTCAATTCTTTGTTAGACCTCGCACCTTGTATGGCCAAACCTACCTGGCAAACTCCTTTCGAGCCTTTACCTGCTTTGTCTAGTGCTCCAGCTCTTCCCTCCATAGAAGCCCCACCGAAGCTTGAGTTAAAGCCTCTCCCGGCTTCTCTGAAGTATGTTTTTCTTGGCCACGATGACACCTTGCCCGTGATCATTGCCTCTGACCTTTCTTTTGAGAAAGAGGGGCGATTACTTGAGGTGCTTCAAAAGCACAAGGGTGCGATAGGGTGGTCAGTGGCCGACCTCAAGGGTATTGATCCCTCCGTTTGCATGCACCGCATTCATTGCGAGGAAAATGCGAAACCATCAAGAGAGATGCAAAGGAGGTTGAACCCTAACATGAAAGAGGTTGTTATGAAGGAGGTGGTCAAATTGCTTGATGCGGGTATCATATACCCCATCTCTGATAGTAAGTGGGTCAGTCCCACTCAAGTGGTGCCCAAGAAGTCAGGCATTACTGTCGTTGAGAATGACAAGGGTGAGCTTGTGCCCACACGCATGACAACTGGTTGGCGCGTGTGTATTGATTATAGAAAGCTCAATTCCATGACTAGGAAGGATCATTTTCCACTTCCATTTATTGATCAAATCCTAGAGAGGTTGGCGGGCCAGAGCTATTATTGTTTTCTAGATGGCTATTCTGGATATAACCAAGTGGCCGTTGACCCAGCAGATCAAGAGAAGACTACCTTCACCTGTCCCTACGGTACTTACGCTTATCGGCGCATGCCTTTTGGCCTGTGCAATGCACCTGCGACTTTTCAAAGGTGTATGATGGCTATCTTCTATGATATGGTGGAGGACTTTCTAGAAGTATTCATGGATGACTTCTCAGTTTTTGGGGACTCCTTTGATTCATGTCTCCAAAATCTTGCAAAGGTGCTTAAACGCTGCGAGGAGACTAGCCTGGTCCTAAGTTGGGAAAAGAGCCACTTTATGGTCCAGGAGGGGATTGTTTTGGGCCATGTAGTGTCCAAAAGGGGGATTGAAGTTGATAAGGCAAAAGTTGACTTAATTTCTCGACTTCCTCCCCCCTCATCAGTCAAGCAAATTCGCTCTTTCTTGGGACACGCTGGGTTTTATAGGCGTTTTATCAAGGATTTTTCTAAAATCGCCAAGCCTTTGTGTGATCTTTTGGCTAAGGATGCCCCTTTCGTTTTTGATGAGGCTTGTATGAGAGCTTTTGAGAAGCTCCGTGAGGCTCTGTCCACAGCACCTATCATGCAGTCTCCCAATTGGTGCCTGCCTTTTGAAATTATGTGCGATGCATCCGACTATGCAGTCGGTACTGTTTTGGGCCAACGGGTTGACAAGGTCCCTCATGCCATTTATTATGCGAGTAAGACCCTCTCTGATGCACAGTTGAACTATACCACTACGGAGAAGGAATTACTCGCTGTGGTCTTTTCTCTTGATAAGTTTCGGTCCTACCTTTTAGGGTCAAAGGTCGTAGTATACACTGATCATGCCGCTTTGCGGCATTTGCTTTCTAAGAAGGAGACCAAACCTAGGTTGATTAGGTGGATTCTGCTCCTCCAAGAGTTTGATGTGGAGATTCGAGATAAGAAAGGATCTGAAAATTCTGTAGCAGACCACTTATCGAGGATCCTCGTGGATGCCTCTGATGACACCTTGTCCCTCAAGGATTCATTTCCCGATGAGCAACTCTTTGAGGTGTCACAAGTGCGACCCCCATGGTATGCATACATAGTCAACTACCTAGCCACAGGCGTGCTTCCCCCTCACTGGTCCAAGCATGACAAGGACCGTTTCTTTGCGCAGGTTAGGCACTATTTTTGGGAGGATCCGGAACTCTTTAAGTTGTGTTCAGACCAGGTGATTAGGAGGTGCGTTCCTGAGACTGAGTTCCATAGCATTCTCACTTTCTGTCATTCACTTGAGTGCGGAGGGCATTTTAGTGGGAAAAAGACGGCGGCGAAGGTTTTACAAAGCGGTTTTTACTGGCCCACTCTGTTTAAGGATGCATATGTATTCTGTAAGGCATGCCTTAAGTGCCAGAAAATCGGCAATATTTCGCGCCGTAATATGATGCCATTGTCCTCCATCCTTGTTGTGGAGATGTTTGATGTCTGGGGGATAGACTTCATGGGACCGTTCCCGTGTTCGCATGGGAACGTGTATATTCTTGTGGCAGTGGACTACGTGTCCAAGTGGGTGGAAGCGGTAGCCACCAAGACCAATGACCACAAAGTTGTGGTCAAGTTTCTTCAAAGTAATATTTTTACTCGTTTTGGCTATCCGCGGGCGATTATTAGTGATGAGGGCACCCATTTTCTCAATAAACACTTTGCCGCCCTTGTGCGAAAGTATTCTATCACTCATAAGGTGGCGACACCTTATCATCCTCAGACTAGTGGGCAGGTTGAAGTGTCAAATAGAGAGATTAAGCGCATACTTGAAAAGACGGTTAGGCCCGATCGAAAAGATTGGTCTTTAAGGCTCGATGATGCTTTATGGGCCTACCGTACAGCTTATAAGACCCCAATTGGCATGTCTCCTTACCGGTTAGTTTTTGGTAAGGCGTGTCATTTGCCCGTTGAGTTGGAGCACAGAGCTATGTGGGCCATTAAGAAGTTTAACTTCGATATGGCCGCTGCTGGGTTAAATCGTAAGCTCCAACTTACTGAATTAGAAGAGTTGCGCAATGAAGCGTATGAGAGCGCACGTATATATAAGGATAGGACTAAGGCATTTCATGATAAACACATTGTTAGAAAGTCCTTTGAAGTTGGTCAAAAAGTGTGGCTCTTTAATTCTAGACTTAAACTTTTCCCGGGCAAGTTGAGGTCACGGTGGGATGGTCCATATGTTGTCATCCGTGTTTACCCCCACGGAGCTGTAGAGATTAAGGATCCACGTGTTGGTAATGTTTTCAAGATCAACGGCCAATTGCTTAAACCTTACGTGGAAGGAATTGGTGATGGTGTGGTGGATGGTGCCACGGTGGAGTCCATTACTTTGATGGACCCAATTTATATAGATTAGTGCTTTCATTGGAAGTCTAGGAGACTTAAAATCCATGGAGTTTGTGATAACTCCAGTGTTTGCCGTGCTCGAACGGTTTCCAATGGTCTGGTATAGCCACCTTGTCAAAGCTATGTATGTAGTACTTAGGAGGTTGGGTCTGGCGGCAGGCGCGTAGTTAGCAGCGAGAAATCTGTCTGAACCATCCGACTTTAGTGTCCAGCTTGGCGGAGATTGCTTCATAAGCCGAGTGGTGGGTAAGGAATCTGGCAGCCCCAGAGGGAGTGACAGCCTATTAGATGATGGCACCACTTCTCAAGATATCGTTGAATCCTACGCATATTGCTCTTCCAACAAGTAAGGAACCACAGTCTTTGGCAAGGGAGAAAAGTAGTACCCGTGTCTTTCGCGTGAAGAAAGTGGATGGATTTTATTTTATTTTTATTTGTACTTCTTGCCTTTATTTACGTTCTTTAGTTGTTTTCCTTGTATATATTTTGTTGTTTTGGAGACTAACATTGCAGGTTGCTTCCATTCAAGTCGGGGGGTCTCCTCCCCTATCATATTACATCCTACGTAGTTCTTCTTTTGAGGTGATACCTTTCCTCTCTTTTATATTTCTGTCCTATCTTTTTATTTTTATGCTTTCAATGAGGGCATCGAATGGTTCAAGTTGGGGGGAGAGACTACTTCGTAGTTTGTTCTTAATTTGTTCTTAAAAATACAAAAAAATTGAAAATAGTGGGACCCTTTTTGCATGCAGTTTGATACTTGTTGTGCTCGCTTGGTGATTACTTGAGTATAGGCATGTTGCTACCATTTCGATATCTCTTTGGCAGAGTAGTTTTGCTTGCTAGACTGCTGGCGCTTTTGTTTTAGCATTTTTGCACATTGCACGTCGGGCTTTGATTGCTTGTGGGCTGTGATTTGACTGTTCTTAAAGGCTATGATTAGTGGAGACTTATTTATGCCCAAGTGAGCTTTCGTGCCTTAAGCTTTTTGTTGGAGTGGTGTCAAAATAAACTCTTTATTTGTCATGGAAAGAAACACATTTGTTGTCAATCTCATTATCTTTGGTCGCCAAGTGTTGGACTTGAATGCATAACAGTATCTCTTGGTTTTGGTTTGTCACATGGATGTTACACCCCTGGGAGAGGATTATAGGCATTTTCTTGATGTTTGGGCCGGCTCGTTCCTTTGTTTTCACATTTATCTCTTGCAAGCCACTTTGAGCCTTCTGTACTTAGCCTTTTCTTGGTTTGCTCCACCTTCCATATTGTGTTTGGAGAAAGGCAAAAATATGTAAAGGTAAATTTTTGGATAAATTGTGAATTTTTGTGCTTGAATTGGTGGTGTCCCTTAAAAAAAAAAAGAAACACAACAAAAAAAAAAAAAAGGAAGAAGACAAAGGAAGCAAGGGGCACCAATAAGTTGGAAAAAGGAGGAATGGTTGCTTTGTAATTGAAAAATGTTGAAGGGTTAGAAGGAGAGATAAGGTGGAGTTGAATAAAATACTCGCACATTTAAATCTATTTTTACCCTAGCCTTAATACATTATCCCATCCTCAATGCTATGACCTTGAATAAAGTCCTGTTTGATCTTTAGGGGTGTTGGGTTGAGAATTGATTGGTGGAGAGTTCTAATACTTGGCATTTTGTTCATGAGATTGTGTGTCCAATATATAAAGCATTCTTTTTCGTGTCTTGTGTGCGAGGTACTTTGCTTTCCATTTACATACCTTCTTACCGCACACTGGAGAGTTCATAATGCACCTTGTTTCGAGTTATTTCATTTGTGAGTGCATGACACTGTGAGAATTGAAGTCAAGACTCGAACCGGAGAGAGCGGTTAGTCATTGCAAATATGTGGTTGAGGCCCGTATTCACACACGCTAAGCTCAAGTTCCACAGTTTATTTGTTGAAGTGATAGCTTTTGGAACTATGTTTGCCCTGCTATATCTTTGTGGTAGCTGCGCATTCTTTGCTTGATGAGTCAATAAGCTGTATGACAGATTTTGGTTTCCATGTGAAAGGGTTCCTTGTGTTTTGTGGGTAATCACTGCTAAAAACCCTCACGAGACTTCACTCGTCCTACCGGGGCCGCCTGGGGGTTTAAAAGAACTATCGATTTTAATTAGTTTTCTTTAGTTGTATTTTATTTTCTTTGCTCGGGACTAGCAAAGTGTAAGTTGAGGGGTGTGATAAGGGCGTAAATGTTCACATAAGCGCCCACTAATTTATCCTTG
>BPLS01022999.1:0-10450 GCA_019656275.1 Rhododendron kiyosumense
GAATTTCGATAATTCGAGCCGCTCAATGTGATCAGAATGTGATTTTAAGAATACCCGTGAGAAATCGGCAAAAAAAAAGACTGGGAAGGGCTTGATTTGTTCAATTTTTATTTGAACCGTTCAATAAAAAACCGTTGATGAAGCCCTTTCCGGTCATTTTTTTTGCTGATTTCTTGTGGATACACTTAAAATCACGTTTTGAACACATTGAGTGGCTCGGATCATTGAAATTTGATTGAAAAATGGGGGCCCGCATTTTAACAAAAATGAGGATTCCCTCATTGAAACAAAATGTGTGTGTGTACGTCCCCTTCAGGTAAGGACTCCCTCCTTTTAAATAAAACGTGGATGTCCCCTTTTCTCATCTTTCCCGATCAAATTTCAATGATAGAAGCCGCTCAATGTGTTCAGAACGTGATTTTAAGGGTTCCCGTGAGAAACTAGCAAAAAAAATGATTGGAAATGGCTTGATTTGAGCAGTTTTTATTTGAAAAAATGCAAACAAAAACTGTTCGGATCAAGCCCTTTTCGGTTTTTTTTTTGCTAATTTATCGCGGGTACCCTTAAAATCACGTCTTGAACATATTGAGCGGCTCGGATCATCACAAATTGGTCGGGAAAAGAACGTCCTTAATTTAATATGGTAAGGGCGCTCTTTCTTGAAGTTTTGTGATATTTTATATATATATATATATATATATATGTGTGTATATATGTATATATATTATACATGCTCCATATATACAGTTTACGTGGAGGCATTGGGTGAGAGTTGAACATTGAGAATCTTCTTAGTAATTGGGTTAGGATCATGTGGGTTACAGGGTAGAATTTGAGAGAGTGGGAGAGAGGAGAATTTATCAGAGTATCAAGATCTATTTTGTGTAGTAATGGGAACAAAAACTAGATTGATAATGATTGTTCAACATGTTTTTTTTTTCAAGGAATCCATGACAATTACTCCTATCAACTAAACATCGGAAAATAAAAATAAAAACTTTTCTTTTTCCCAAAAAGATTTTACATAAAAAATATTTTACATTGGAACATATCTTGCGTCAAAACAAACAGAGCCTCAAAGTTCAATCCAAATGGATTGACGGGAAATTGTGGATTTGTGTTAGTGCAACCGCAGTTTTGATATTTAGGGCTTTTGAAACTTTTGATCGTGTGAGAGAACTGGGTACACCAAAGCCCCTTAGATTATTTTACCCACCTAATCGTCTTTCTAGCCGTATAATCCCGCCTAGCCCACCTAGCCGATTAATCCTGCCTAGCAGCCGATTTATTGGTCCGATGCCTAGACAAATGCCAAGGCCCTAGGCACAGCGGTAGGGTACCACCTAGGCCGACTTTTAGAACACAGTCGCCTTGATTTGAGACTATTTTCCTTCCAAAAACAAAAAATTTGAGCTTCTGATTTTTTATTTTTTTTAGAATTGATTTTTACCCTCCCCTTTTTACCGTCTGCACTCCCATTTTTTGTCTTTATTTATTTAATTTACAATATTTGCCTGACATGAATTCATTTTTGAACACATGTCAGGCAATAGTGTAAATTTGCATACATAAAAGACAAAAGAGGGAGTGCAAATGATTGAAAGAGGATTGCAAAAATCACTCCTCTTTTTTTTTTCCTTGTTTTCTGACAAGTTGATAGGGGGAACAGAATCTCTGAATATATGTAAATTGAAACAGAAAATCCCCATTAGGCTAAGTTGCCTTTTATTCTACTGGTCAAATATGCATTTGTTAATTGCAATGGACTGCTTTAACTTTTTTATGATTTGTTGATTGCAGGAGCAGTTGCAGAATTTACGCGATGACACAGCTTTCAGATGATTTGGAAGGCCCTTAGAGGTTAGTGTTCGAGTCTTGACTGAAAGTTTGAATTCTAATTTTGCTATCAGCACTTGCACTCCCACCAATTCATGCACTTACATACGTTGAAAGTTGGTGGGTCCCACTCCACTTCTCCCAGCAAAAACGCAATTCCCAATCCACAATCTCCTCTCTTCTCTCTTGACTCACCACCGCCTACGGCTACCCCAAAAATGCCCCCACCACCACCAATACACCGCCACCATCTCTTCTCTCTCACTGGTATCCCTCTCCACACACACACACAGAAAATTGGGGGGGGTTTTTTTTTTTTCAGTTTTCAAAAAATGAGGGGTTTTAATTAGGGTTTTTGGTTCTGATGGTAGTAGTTGTAGTTGTAGATGTTATTGTTTCTTTTGGCTGTCGATATGTTGATCTATCCTTCTGTCTATTGCTAGGGTTTCTATTGTGTTAGTTTGAACTTCTTTTAAGTGTGAGTTTACTGTGGTAATGGATCTTTAATTACGTTGCAAATTGATCTTGTTAATTCAATTTTTCTTGGTTTCCGTACAATGGTTTGATGCTGGAGACATGTGGGTTGGAAAAAATTGCTAGCGAGTTTGATATTAGCCATCACACCTTCTCACTCTACTGGTCTACCCAGTTGCAATCTCTGGATTTTTACTGTCATCTTAACGAGTTAACCCTCTCTGTATTCTGGTTTGGATCTTCAGCTCTCAAATTTAGCCAATTTTGTGCATGCTGCGTTTACCGATGTTGTATTTGAACCCTTGGGTTGCTGCATTCTTCACTGGAAAGTTCGCAGGTTGCTGGCTGTATTTTGTTTTGTGGAACACTAAAAGCTTGCTGCGATATCAATTATCCCCTGCCAATGTGAATTGCAATACGTAGCTCAAAATGAATCTGCAACTGGTCTCTGTCATTTGCTCCATTCATTTCAATTATTTACTTGATAGATTTTTTTGACAACTGCATGTTAATGGCTCAAACCACCTTTACCCTATGAGAATTTGATGCAATGCAAGCAAACTTAAGTTGGTGCTTGCATTTTATAATCATTTAGAGTTGTTTCTTGCATTTTATAATCCAATACTTGGAATTCGATGCTTGCATGTTATAATCCGTGTCTATCGTTGCTTTATTGGGTCTGATAATCTTCATATTCTAATGGTTATGATGATTCTTAATCTGAAAAGTGATTTTGTTCCTCACAGGTGTATTCAAGTTTGATATACTTTGACTAATGGTGGATAAATGTTAATGCTATTGATCTTTCAATTGGGGCAGATTTCTGGTTTTGATTTTCTATGACCAGGTTTCTGCGCAAATGTATGGTGTAGTAATGCAGTTTTTTGGTGCTTCCATTCTCATTCCTGTTCCCATTCCCATGTCCTTGTTTAATCTATAGTTTGAAGATGTTTGGATCCAATGCTTCCATTTCTATGCTTGGTGCTGGTTTTTTGCTGATACTCGTCCGAATGTGCTGGTTCTTTTGCTGATCTTATTTGCAAGTGCTGGACTTGGAAAAGCTCAAAAGCTTAGCTTATTTGCAGGTGCTGGAGTCGGAAAGCGCACAGACCAAGGCCGCGAAGTTCCCAAGAACTTGTTTTGTTGGTGCATAGCGAAATCAGTGGGAAAAAAACCTTTTACTACACTAGTAAACTAGAATAAATCCAGATTTGAAATATGTTACTAGGCTAATAGCTTTTGAACTCTTTCTTTTGTGCTGATGGGGAATGTTCCCACAAGGTTGCAAATGAGCTGAGTCGAGCCAAGCTTCAGCATGTTCAAGCTCGGCTCGGTCATTTATAGAGAGGCTCGAGCTCGGCTCATCAATCATTAGCAAAGCTCGAGCTCGGCTCGGCTAAACTCGGTAGTATATGAACGAGCCGGTTTGGCTTGGGCTCGAGCTCGTTAAAAGGTTCCACATTCATTTTTTTAAGTCCCAACTTTCACATTCGATTAAAACCACCACCTAATTCCATTAGTCCCATCATTTTTAAGAACCAAAGTAAGAACATACATGAAGCACCATTCACCAAAAACAATGGTGCAAGCCTGGAACAAACAAGATCCCCTAATATATCAAAGTTCACCAAAATATGGGATCCTGCAAAAAAAAAAAAAAAACCAGTCAGTTAGTCAGCCACCAAGAACGATCCTGGTTGCCATCGAAAAGTCTGATTAGGATTATGCTTGAATTGGATTCTATAAAAGAAGTGGAACTCCGATGAGAACGTAGTCTTGCTGCATCTTTGCTTCCAATCTCTAAACATATAACTACATATCAGTATTCAATAGCATCACAAAATGGAACAATCCATTAGAAAACCCCAATGCCAAAATGTCTTTTGAGTCGATAATGCGCCAAAAAATGATTGTCCATTTTCATGTTACTTGCCAAACAGCCACCACTTGATGCGCTAAACAAGTGAAACAAGAATTAGTATGATAATATCTACTATCCATTAATCCATCAAAACAACTAAACAAGGTCAAAAAAAATTCACAAATTCACATATACCAATACCGTGGTCATGAAACAACTAGTCTGGTTATTATATACTACTTCCTCCGTTCCAAATTGAGAGTCCATTATTCCTTTTTGGGTTGTTTCAAAATGATGGTCCTTTTTCAAAAATGGAAGGAAAATTTTGGTGATTTTCCAAAATTGTCCCTCACAATTGAATATAAGTGTTATAAAGTAAGTAAAATATAGGGGTAATGGTTGAAATAATAGGTAATATAAGTGTAATCATTACTTGTCTCCTAAAATAGTTGGAATCCCTAAGAGGGATTCTCAATTTGGAACGGAGGGAGTAGCATTTTTTAAAAGGACATGCCACATCACTCCATTATGGTAGAATGAACTCCTTGTGAGATGACTCTTTTTCCTATCAAAATAAGTACAAAAAATTAATCTCAACATATGCATATATATATTTCACAAAAATGATCAAGCAAAAATTAAACTAACGAACTTCACTTACATCGGATCCCTTCTTTTAGTCCATGATATGCACGTACCTAGTCAGCCCCATAAAGTAGCATTTCAACAGTTTCCGTAGCCAATGATGCACGATATGGATTGATAACCCTACTTCTCACACTAAATGTGGACTCTGAAGCCACCAAGGTAATAGGAATAAACAATATATCACGTGCCATCTTGGAGAGTATACAATACTTGAGACTATTTGCTCTTCACCACTCCAATGCATCAAATTGGGAATTCATGCCTTGCTGACATAAATAGACACCTTCTTCCAAGTAAATAGCCAAATCAAATTTCACTGGTTGAATGCTATCAAACTGCCTAACGAAAGACTCGTATTTGGATCTACCTGTAACAACCTTTTTACCGAGCGAAGCACTATTGAGAGAACCAACTTTTGTTGTGCTTTGTTGCGAAATCAGTTCATGTATGCTTGGGAATGCATAGCAATATACTCATTGTAAAGCTCATAGAGACTGTCCTTCAATTGAGAAACCTTTGGAAGAGGATCATTGTATATCACAAGAAAACAAAACCCAAGTAGAACCATTTTGTATCTTGGATCCAATATTTCACCGAGACCCATCAATAGATTACTCTCACCCCAATACTTGTCGAATTTCAACTTCATCCTTATTACCATCAATCAAATGCAATCGTCACTGCCCTCTATGCTTTTATCCAAGATTTCTTTTATCCTCCAACCCTCAATGAGAAACAAATTAGAAGTTGGATACTCACTTTTCGAGATAATATTTGTGATATCATTAAAAATCTCCAAAAATTGACACACCCTCTCAACTTTCTCCTATTCTTCATAGCTAGGCACATAGGCAAAACCCAAATTCCTTTCACCGTACCTACGAAAAACATCCTTGAACTCCAAGGCAGCAAACAACATCAAATAAGCTGAATTCCATCGGTTAGGGCAATCCAATATTAGTTTTTTCGAAGGCAATAACAACTGTTTAGTAATCTCACTAAATTGAATAAGGCGAGGTTCAGATGCAACTAAGTACTTCACCACTTCCCGGACACATTCAATAACTCCCCCAATTACACTAAGTCCATCTTGCATTATGAGATTAAGTATGTGTGCACAACAACGCACATGAAAAAGCTTACCGTCAAAGAGTAACTTTTTCTTCAACAACTTGAATGTCCCTTGCAAGTTCTTCAAAAGGAGATCATTGTATGAAGCATTATCCATTGTTATGCTAGCCACCTTATTTTTGATGCCCCAACCAATTATACACTTGTAAAGAGCATCAGCAATTGCTACCCCAGAATGTGGAGGTGGCACCTAGCAAAAGTTGAGTACACGCTTTTGGAGCTTCCAATCATCATCGATAAAATGACCAGTCACAACCATATAATCAATCTTTTGTCCCGACTTCCATAAGTCCGTTGTGATACTAATTCTATTAACAGACTTCAACATCGTCACCAACCTCTTCTTTTGTAAATTGTAAGTCATGCGGCCATCATTTTTTGCAATGGTGCGATTGATCTTTTGCCAATATAGACTGACAGTCCTCATGAACTTGTTAAATAAAATGTGTTCCACATGCATAAAAGGATACTAATGGTAAAGTAACATATGCAAAGTAGCTTCTTTCATTTTTGCTTGGTCATACTTGAAGGTGATAAGATTCAAACTATCAGATTCAATGGTCTCAAATGATAAACGTCTTTTTTCTTTTTCTCTACGTTTCCAATAGCAAGTTTATGTTGCACACAATTATTTAAATGTCTAATCAGTTGAGTAGTAGGACCAGAAACTTGAGTGCAATATGTTTGTTTGCAAAACTTACACTGAGACTTTTGCTTCCATCTGGAAGAGTCACATTATCAAAGTCATCCCAAACGTGTGACGTTTTTTTTTCTAGCCTTCTCAAATGGGTTCCGATCTTCTTCATGAATAACTTTAAGATCTTCAGCTTGCTTATCATTGCCCTCTATGCCCACTTGAATACTTGGCTGATTTACATTTGCTTTACCAAAACAGTCCCTGAGATTTAACAATAAAATTTTAGCGGATTAAGCAATTATTTTTGAGACCTAAGTTATTCAAGGTCTCTGATAATAACCTATCATTTTTTCCCCAAATCAGTTTGTTGAAATTAGGGCTAGAAAACAAGAAACGCGCATTATAATATATATTTTTGGTGTTGGTTGTCGGCTTGTCGCAAACTCACAAACAGTACTTAAGAGAATAAAATATGCTAATCAAGCACCACATGTAGAATGTCTAGGACTTTGAGCCATTGTTAAAATACGACTTTGAGCCACTGTTCTTATAATAACCACTAGCCAATAACCACATAGTCAGCCACACATCGAAAATCACAATAACATTCACAAAAGATTAAAAACATGCAGGCAAATTGACAATAACTCTAATCCCCAGATTCAAGTCAGAGAAAGAGGATGAGGCAGAGAAAGAGTCAACAATTAGAAATTGGCTTTCACGGCATGTTTGTGCAGAGAGAGAGAGATCGCCTGTGCAGAGAAGGAGGAGGTCCAGGAAGATCGGCGATCGGCGGTGGAAGATTGGCGACGGGTTCGTTGATTTGGGTGGTGCGATCGTCGACCTTGGGGTGGGGTTGTAATGTTTTATGTTGCATCTGGAGAGTGGAAACCGAAAAGGCGAAAACCGTAGGTGTTGACTGTTGAGGCGTGATATGAAACCAAACTTTAAGTGTATATAAACCCCCGGATAAAAAAAAAAGTATATATACTCTAGCTTGCAAGCCGAGCTCATCGCAACTCGAGCTCGGCTCATTTACGAAACAAGTTGATAAAACCGGCTCAAGCTTGTTCGTTTACCTTCTAAGCCGAGCTGCGAGCCGCTCGCAAGCGACTCCGTTCGTTTGCAGCCCCAGCTGTAACTCATCCCTTCCTCATCCTCCAACGTTTGATACTCCTCACCATCATTGTGGAAGCCCATCTTGCTCTTTCCCTCGTTCATACTTGTCTTTTTAGCTGTCAAATTTGAACGAAATAATTCATTTGACATACTCTTTATTAATTCCAAAGAAGACAACATTGATGAGTTTCGTGCAATATTTTTCTGTCTCTCCTTCTCATATTTTGTCAACGACTGTGGCGTAAGCTCGTCAGGCTTGACCCGTTTTCCGCCGTATATGGGTTCTTTGGCAAAACCTAAGCAAATGACAAGCAAAGAAATCAAATGACCAAGAGCTAAAGCAAGGAGCAGCCAAAAACAGGGCGTCCCTACCCAATTACAGATAATTTCTGGGTTAAACCATGAAATGTAACACGTAACCATGCATTGTGATCATGTTTTAACGATCTTCGCATGAGATTCATGTTTTAATTGTAATAGCAACACGAGGCAAAAGGGAAGAATGGGCGATGAAAACCATTGGTGGAGGGAAAAAGGGTCACCCCACTTGACCCCACTTATTTCTAAATTTTTCGATTCATCAATTGATCTTTTTCTTCAAGCATGCATGCTGTGAATTTGACCAAGCAATTGTGAGCCAACTCAACAAACATAAAGAACAAAGACCACCAGTAAATAATGACATAAAAATCCTATGCAACGTCATAGACTCATGCAAAGATCCGGACATCCGGTTATTATAAAAAATAAAAAAAATCCGGTAATCTTGCTATGATTGAGAGTTTTGTAGATATCACTATGGTCCGTGAATTCAATTGCAATATTTCTTTTGTTGATCTCCAGTCTGATACTCTTATAAGTCCTATGTGTGGGGTCGTGAGATCACATTTACTCCATTTGTTCTGAATGAACTTGCTAATCTTGCCCTGCTTCCTGTGTTTGACTACCCTCTTCCCCCTCGTACCTGTTGGACTCTGCCTATCGGAGTATGTAACTTTACCGCTGTTACTCTGAATGGTGAGTTTCAAGATTGGAAGAAAAAATTCAATCTCGATCTCAGGGTGTTCTCTATGGTTCTTATCGTCTTCTGAAATTGTTTTCTTCCGTTGAGCAATATTCCCGTACTTCTAGTCTGCTCGAAGCCAAAGTAAATGAAAATCAACTTAAGTTTATGAATAAGTAATATAGTTCAACAAAACATAATTAATAAAATCAGGCACAACAGATTACAAACCAAAATAACATCTTCAAATTGTAGTTTTATTTATTTACATAAATTTTCTTTACAATTCTGTCACCGCTGGAAAAAAATTCTGCAGTTGCCCATGCTCACATTTCAGCTTACAGGTCAGGGTCATCCAGTCGATGGGTGTTGCATTGCTTTTCATCATATCGCTCGTTTCACTCCAAGTCGCTTTCCTTAACAAGGGTCTCTTCCCTTCGGCCTCATTCTATCCATTCTATTTCTCTCCATTCTTTGCGTTACCACTTTCACTGGTAATGAGTCTGAATACTCCACACATAACATTCGTTCGTCCCCTTGATGCACATAATAGTTGTCCCTTGATGCTAAATTCTGGACTATTAGTGCGGCTCATGTCGTTGGCAGATGGCGAAGACTACGATGATAAGTAATGAGGATGCCACGGAGGCCAAGGCATGCAGCAGCCCAAATGATGAACATTTTTAAGCTCTTGATGTTCTTCTCAACGTACACCATCCCAATGACTTTTTTCCAGCTCAACCATTTTATCATGGCTAGCTGAGTTCTTTTGCTACTTTGTCATTTTGGGCCAACGGATATATGGTACGTTATGATCATGCTCGGCATTTAGATTTTCAAGGATCGAGACTACCTAGCTTCTCCAATTTTGTGTCATCCTTTTTTTGTCGATTTCTTTCTGCAGCCTCTTTAGCTCATTTTGTTTCTGGAGTTCAGAAATGAGCCTCTCAACCCGTGTCTGTTGTTGTCGTGCATGCGGCTTCATCTTCCTCTTACCCAAGTTGTTTAATTACCCAATTCTCGAAAGCTGACGAACACCACAAAATCAAACTTAGCATGTAGACTTCACCAAACAGGAGATATTCATTGGCAATCCATCGATTCATAGAAAATTAAAACCTATCTCGAACCAGTACATGATGCTTCACATATATTCTCAATTCGTTGAGTATGGTGGGAAACAAAAAAAAAAAAAAAACTATGTATTTTAATAGGGACTAATAGTTACTACGCCATTATTTTCTCATTTGACGTACTTTTGTTGTAAAATATAAAGTGGTATTCTTAAAAGCCTTATTTTCCAGCCAATTAGAAAAATGAAAGGTAAGAAATAACAAGGCAATGTTTATTGAATCAAACAGATTCTTTTCTTATACATAATAATCTCTATCCTGGAGCTTACAAAATGAGTTGATCAAATCATCATAATAGTCAGACTTTAATGACATGACAAAGTGCACGGTTCTTATCTAGCAATAATTCTGATTGGACCATAGATGGAAGGGACTCTATTCATTTCTTATTTAGCAATAGTTCTGATTGAACCATCACTTATATACTTTTTGTGGGGCTTTGGAGTCCCCATAGTTCTACGGGATACATATTTAATTTTCCCCAATTAGCATGACCTCTAGGGTAGTGGGTCCCTTATGCACTTACGAAAAATATTCAAATCTCCCTTAAAAAATATAGGCTTCAAAATCTTTCATAATACGAACGTACTTCTCATAACCATTCACAT